>JANAVB010009596.1:39427840-39590340 GCA_029216955.1 Iris pallida
CTAGTTCGGTACAACCAGGTTCCCTGAAACTCAATCATATAATTAATAAATAAATAAATCTTGGGTAAGAGTTAAGTCACAACTTGGCCTGCTTTTCCTTGTTAGGACATCACTATGGATCGGCCTTCCCTACCAGGGCTAATATACTAGTCAAAGCACACCACTGCACTATCCGTGCCATGATTCCTAGCCGTCTTGTACTTCAAAACTCTACCATGGCTAAAATCATCTACCGTAATAATTAACTAAGTAATTATTTATAAAATTCTAAAAATCACCATTTAATTCAAATAAATAAACAAATAATATATTATTAAAATTTCGGGAAGAGGGGTTACAAATCTACCCACCTTAAAAATAATTTCGTCTTCGAAATTCTAATTCATAACTATTCCTTAAAAATTCAAAAGGAAATCTACTATTACCTTAATCTCCTCGAATTTTAGTTCTTCGAAATAGTTTATATCCTCCTCCTAGCCATTTTTATAACTGTATAACCTCTAGGACCTCTACCCACCTTTGGTCACACTACTCCTCAAAACTAAAATCTTATAATCTTCTAACTAGTTGCTAACAATCCTACCAACAGATATTTACTGCATATGGCATCTATAATCCTCTCCTATCTATCAAGCAACCTAAAATTTAACCAACAACAAATTTACACAGGTAGCTAAGAAATATTAGTAAATTCTAATAAGTATGACCTTCGTCGCTCTGCAATAGGAAGGACAGGTAGATAAAAAAGAATATTTGAGAGCAATTATGATGTTTCAAGAGCGGTAGAGAGTATCCAATGATGCAGTTAGAAAGAAAGTTTATGAACCACTGACTTATTTGCTAGATTGGGCTACTCTAGTCCAGTCACTTGCTAATATCGAAGAACCCTTCGTTTCTCAGAGGAGCTTGCAATCCGTGTAATACAGAAGTTCCGTTCTCAAAATTAATCTAAACAAGGTTCCATAATAGAAAAGAATTTAAGATATCAAGGTTGTGATCTTTTTCGTGGGTATTTAAGCACACGAGCAAGGGATATAAATGCAATACAACATCGTATCGTAACTTCCAGGTAGATGGAATATTGGTTACGAATGACACCACATTCGAAGAGAGGGAGACTACATAATAGGTATAGGGACCTATTTCAAATAGTTCGATTTTATAGTCCAAATATGGTGGTATGTATGGACGGGTTTTACTGGATCTTAATGGGTTCCTGAATGGACATCAATCGTTGGTTGGATGAACCTTAGATTTCAATCTATATTGACTGGACAAGATCCCAATGATAAAACTATTTCTACTAGGTTAGGGTAACCTAAAATAGGTTTCTATCCAAGTAGTTGAGCTAGTTGCCAGTCAGTTTGGTTAGCTAGGTCCATTAAGTCCAAAAATGCGCCTCCAGTGACTTTTGTGTTTAAGTAGCACATGAGGCCTCAATTGGGTGGCACACTAGCGGCATATGCGTAGTGGGCTTCGAGTAGATCACAACCATATATTGGGTCAAATGAATTGAGTAAAGGTTGAGGCTCTAGTGGACGTCGGGAAGTATACCGGTATTATGGTAAGGGTTATAGTTAGTCTTTTTAACTTGAAAGTCATACCATAAAAATAGAGTACAAGGGGACGTATTTGAATGGGACATGATATACCTAGATGAAGGTGGACTCGTCTAGATCTTACATGTGAAATTTGTTAGAAAGTAACAGCTGGTCTCGTGCTCCGAATATTAATGACACAGTCGGGGACACAAAATGATCTAAATGGAAGTGGGTGTCCATGGGGCACTAATTATCATCCCAATGGAAATTATTCTAATCAATCGGTAATCCTCACATATCCTAAAATTTTAGAAGGCTTACAGCCTACTCCCCTTAGAAGCTAGGACAGAGTTTTAGGAATGATGAGGTTAGAAGAATTCCAAAGTCCGGGTATCGTACCTCGACTCTTGTTAATAAAGAATAAGGTACGGCGTAACGGAATACGGTAGATATAAGTCAAGTCAAGGATTGTTCCTCAATAAATAGAAAATGAGTGTATACAATGACACATGATCGATAAAATAGAATGATCTACTCGTCCATAGTATACAAGAGTTGTCGACGGGGTAACCAACTCTAAGGTACATCATATGAAAAGAATTCTAACAACTGAGTCGTGAATTTCTATTTGTGTCAAGCCTGTCAGACTATTATCACAAAGGTTCTAGTGGTATGGGCTGTAGTGATCATGTATTGCTATTGATAATTGGTAGATCATATTATGACAGGGTATTTAAGCTATGGTATTGGCTAAGCTAGTGACTGTGGGGTTCCCATACTAGTTAGGTCTTAATAATAAAATTTACATAACTAGGGCAATATTTGTTGGAAATCAATCTCGGAATGAGTGTCTACCATAGTCATGGTAAATGATTTTTCTTACCTTGTCTATTCATCTCATGTCTAAACTATGGGCTTTGGTCGAGAAAAGGTTGTGTTAAGGCTTAAGGGTTGCTAGTTAAAGCAAATAATTAGATACTCACAACATTTGATTTCTTGAGAATAGATAGTCTCCTAGGTTGACATTTTGACTAAGGGTAAAATCGTAATTATTCTCAAATTCAGATGGCTAGAAGGTCCCACAGTTTGAGGGACGAGAGAAGAACGAGTAACTCAAGGCAAGGTTCTAGTCACATGGCTGGCCGATGGTAGCTACACTTGTGTCTACAACTATCATAGCCATAGGGGATACTCTATATCTCTCTACCAATTATGAGCTTTCGTCTTTCCAAATCAGTGAAAGACAAAAACAATAAGGAGTTCAAAGAAGATGTCACTGAATACAATTACGTGATTCAAAGACGATTGTATAATTCAAGAGGAATTGTCAATGCAGTCGCGAATGAGATCATAGATACCTCGATATCTCAATCCACGTAGGATAATCAAAGAGAGAGCGAACCGAGTGCACTAAGGTTGATCAGACCGTAGTACATCGATTCTGATTAGACAATATGTTAGTAGGCGTCCTCAATAAACATATGTCTTGAATCAAGCTCGAAAAAGAGTAAGCTTGTAAAACTAGGCTGTAATAGCAACATTGGTCAAGATAGTCAAAATACAGAGGAACAAGTAGTTCGAGTTTTGTGAGAATCAAAACCTTACCGGTGTTCTTGCTTATACGGTCATCCTACTATCTTCTTATCTCCAAGGCCTTGGTCGACTAATGGGTTATGGACCTCTAAATTCTATATTCTAGGTAAACCTATTACTGTCAGTCAATTACCTTGTCAATAGATCACAAGGACCACGGAATGCTAGATTGGGAGACCTGCTACCCAACTTGCAAAACTTATATTAGTATTGGATTTGGATCTTGTGGGGCACACAGGGCATTTTCCTATCCTCTATAGTATCCTAAACTTATAATCACGTATGAAGTCATTTTACCGAGAATTAGGCCTCGCCCGTATACTCTGGCTGTTGTAAACCCTTGGGCTAAGCGTATGACATGTCGTGTGACATTTCCAATCATACAATAATTGCCCTTACAAGAAAGATAGCCGTCACACGCTAGGCCAAGCGTGTGACATGTCGTATACAACAAGAACCATTCCTACAAGCAAGATAGTAGACACCGCTGGACTAAGCGTATGACGTGCCGTATACAATAAGAACTATTCCTACAGGAAAGATAGCCGTCGACAGTAGGCCAAGCGTGTGATGTGCCGTATTCAACAAGAATCACCCATAAAAGAAAGGTAGCCATCGCCGCTAGGCGAAGCGTGTGATGTGACGTATTCACTACTCGTCTAATCTTTACATGTCGAACTCAGTATTTCAAAATATACTAGATTAGTATCTTGTACTAGATTCACATTGTCTCATGTTTTACTAATTGGACTCGCATCACATCGTTCTAGTTCATTTACTTCTATTTACAACTTTCACTGCCATGTTCTTCTATTTTACTGTATTCACTTTTCTGGTTTTAACTGTTGATTCTATTTCATTACCAGTCTCAACTTTCCATGTTCATCAATTATAACTATCTATAACTGCTTTATAGTCTTTGTTATTTATTTAGAACTGCTAGAGGAGATGTGCTTGTTCCATCCTGACTGGATATATTTTTTAGATGATTGCCCGGAGGATACGTGTCCTACCTACTATGGATCCGAGGAGGGGATAGCTACCTTGCGTCCCAATTCTCAGGAGTGACCGAGAGACCTAGTTTAGTAGACTTGTTTTAGATTCTCCGTTTGAACTTAAATTGTAATAATTGGAGATTTTGACATTGTATTTGAGATTTGATTCTGATATTATTTAGTTGTAGTTTGTTGAGTATTTTTTGATATCATATCGTGCTTTAGACTATGATTGAGTATTATTATATCTTTATACTTGTCCTCCATTCGGAGTTGAGATCTATGACAGGTACATTATATCATTGTGTGAGTTGTTAGTTAGCGACCTAGAACAGCGTTCTACCGTCGATTCAGTGGTATAGTTGGAGCTGTTACACACTCGTACCCCAATTCTTGGTGCGGGGCATAACGTATTTTTAGTGGTAGCCCATACAGGTAGATATTCGCATTTGTGCGATGTCATGGTAGTACGATGATTTAGTTGTACTGCTGCGTGCCTGTGATAGAAAATAAGGAATAGGCTTTAGAGTGAGAGGATACTCAATCACAGTTAGGACTTCTTGAGAAGATTCCTCGGATGACTCTTGAGATTCTCATTATAAACTATCTCGAAATTTGATTACAACTGTTTCTATCTACTCTCCCTTGTCTGTTGTTGAATTTGATTCTTGGTGTTCATTGTTGACTTAATTTTCTACCAAGATAAATCTTATGGGCTAAGTTGCCTTAATTATGGAATCTAGAGTTTTTTACTGCCATATTAGCTGGCATGGCGAAGACATAGAGTCTGATTTTGGATATATTTCTCGGGTTGTAGGAATTTAAAGTTTTCGCACCCAAGCATGTGGCAATGCAAAAATTTTAGATACCATGATCCTAGAGGTATGTACCTTGGTTGTGAACCCTATGGTTTATCGCAGCCATACTTACTGGTGTGACAAGGATTCTGGTAACACGATTCTAGATAGACGGGTATGGTTATCAGATTGCAGGATAGATACCATATAGATGGTGCCCTAGTATAATAGAGTAAATACTTGAGTATCATGAAGTAGAGAGAGGGAGTTAGGCCACCTGTGGCACATCACCATGCCTATTACCAGAGGGGCAGGGCTTTTGTGCTGACGGTCGAGGAGACCGACACTAAGGGTGATGGGTTAGCAGGTCTTTCTTTTCCCGCCCTTCTTTTCCATCTTGTTGTATGTTTCTATTAATATCGTCAGGAAATTTTGTGCTGTGCTAGATAGTGTAGTGACCCTGTTTGATACTGTGAAATCACGACCAGTAGGACCGTGATCTTGCATGTTATTAGATAAAATTTTCTCGACTTTGATTGTTGGGGGTTTAACCTAGAAGGAGTACGACCAACTTTAAATTTTGAGGACGAAATTTTTCTAAGGGGGTAGATTTGTCACCACCACATTCTAGAACAAGGTTATTTTGGTAATTTGTAAATTTTTTGAATTATTTTAACATCTTTAATAAATGTATTGTGTTAGTGTCATTAATTGGTGAAACCTTAGAATCATATTGGTTAGATGTGAGTAATGACCAAGAAAACCTAGTTAGTGAGATTAGACAACTTATGATTCATATTTAATTAATTAGTTAGACTCTAATCTAGCTAGAAGTCACTTAGAATCTATTTGTAGGCTAAAAACAATAAGTTAGTTGGGTTTTTTCTTAAAGGGCTTCACATGATAAGTTAGGAAGGCTTATAGCCATTTGCACCCAAATCAAACCCTAGGAATAATTATGGTCGGCCACTGGGGGGTCTTCCCTTTGCTATTTATAACAATATCTTCTTTCTTCCTCCCCCTTTCATTAAAAACCCTAACCCTAAATTGTGTTCTTCCCCAAATTGCCTTCATTTCTCAAATTGAGTCCAAATTCCCCAAATGAATTGCAACTCATTAAGCAAAAATGAAAGCAAGTTTAGGTTTCACCTTTAGCTATTTCTCGATCTATCTTTTGAAAGGAACCCAATTCAAAATATTTGATATCCCAACCCCGGTGGAAGACTATTAGTCAGTCGGTCTTCAACTCCCGGTAATATTCTACCTAGTGAGAAATGCCAATTGCGAGCTCTAGCAGATGTTCTCGAACTTGAATTTCATTTCATTTAAATCACTCACTTCATTCGCCTCACTGCTCTTGCTTCGCCCTAACTCGGGTCTCTTTCAATTCAAGCGAGCCCCTTCTTGTTTCATTCTCCCTATGAATTATGGTTTGATAGAACTCCCTCTGTTTTTTATTTCAAATTATTTGGTTGTAAATGCTTTATTCTTAATACTGAAGATAATTTGGAGAAATTTGACGAAAAGGCCGATGAAGGTATATTTTTAGGTTATACGGCAAAAAGCAAAGGGTGCCATTTATTACCTAGCTTGGGAGCATTTGGAGCAATTTGACCATTGAAGCTTGGTGGATATCTAGATCTAGAAGTTTTTCATTGGCATTCCAACTCCCAATTGGTAAGAGCCCTCTAAACCCTCTAATTTCTCATTATTTAATGTAGATGCATTCATTTAGGGTCCCCCTTGCATTAGGTATGATTTGGGTCAAGTTTGGATTTATTTGATGTACGTATCACGAGGGTATCAGATACGCACACCAAGTGTTCGATGAAATAACTCTAAGGGTATTTAATGATTAGATTTCAGTTTTAATTATGTTTTTATATTGGTTATATGTTATGTTAGTGATATAGAGTGTTAAGTTGTGATTTTGGAATGGTTTAGTGGATCAATACTGGTTTGGGGGTTTTGATACATGGTGTATCTTCAGTTCACTGCTCTGTGAACTCTTGTAACCATCTGTACTATGTTCAGTACATCTTAGTTCTGTCCATTAGCTTACTGTCCACTACATATACTTGCATTGTTCATCCATGGTACTGCTATTGTTGTTCTTTCATGTCCCTACCTTTCATTTCTCCATGTCCTGACCATGGGCACTAACCTGTCCTGCTTCTATTGTTCTGTCCAGAGTGGTGTCTTGCCCTTGATGTTATCCACTGCATTCTAGTTCTGTCCTAACATTGGACATTCAATCCTGACCTGCATTAAGCTGATGATTGGATAAGAACTTCAAGACCAACATTATATTCAACTCTATTCACTGTACTAACCCTCATTATTCAGTCATTCAGTCATTGTGTGTGTGTGTGTGTGTGTGAATATTCTCATATGCATACTTGAATGCATGTCCCCTTGCCTATATAACATTCAGTCTTCATTTGGGTATTATCACGACCCGTACCCGCTTTTCGGACGCGAGCTCGTGAGCAAGCCAGCTACGCATCAAGCGGACTCCAACCCGACTCGAATACATAAATGCTGTCAAGGCTATGGTATACTGTCAAATCATAGCAAAACAATCTATATCTCAATTTACAATAAGAATATGAAACATGAATGAACACTATGGGTCGTGGTCTGCAGCCCACTACCATACATGTCCGATGAGACTCCAAAGAATATAACCAGAGTCTCTAAACTGAATCAATAAGCAAGATATCTCATGCTAGGGAATGTAAAACACGAGCTGGATAATAAACATAATAACAATACCTGAATCCCGCAAGCGTATCATCACATCTGCCATCCAAAACTACCAGCTAACTCCATGCAATCACTATTCCTGAAGAGATCATCAGGTCCTCAGGGGACATAGCAAGATACATAAAAATATGCCTATTTAGCAGTTTATCATGCAATAATGAAAATACAGGAAATAAACGGAAAAAGACCAACCAACACGAAAATACGACTATACACGACTGGAAGAACCACTACGCATAAACGAACTGCTGGAGAAGAACAAGAGAACACGATATCACGATGTCAACGGATAACCAATAAAATACTAAAACCCTCGCCCCTAATGTGGACTCGCAGGTTTGAACAACTACTAACCCTCGCCCCTAGTGTAGACTCGCAGGCTAGCATCAAGGATCACCCTCGCCCCTAATGTGGACTCGCAGGTGTGGAACAATAACTACTAACCCTCTCCCCTAGTGTGGACTCGCAGGTTAGATTCACGAAATCAAGATACAGATAAATACTAACCCTCGCCCCTAATGTGGACACGCAGGTTAGCTTCAAGAAATCACCCTCGCCCCTAGTATCGACTCGCAGGTGCGGACAGATATCTACTAACCTTCGCTCCTAGTGTGGACTCACAGGTTAGCTTCAAGAATTCAAGGTACAATAGTTCCGTTATGACTTATTCATCTTATGACACGATATAACTCAGTCCAGGAACAGGTGATGATACGACACGACCCAATCACGATACACAGTAGAACAGACCCAATATGAACCACAAAATTACTATAAACAAGGACTATATATATACTAGCATGCACGATGTACAAATAACATGTCAATAATCAACCAGTAAAACTATATAATAATAAAAATATGCATGTAAATAAACTGTAGAGGGAGGCAAGGTATCTTGCCTGGAGGTTGCACGCAGATCCAACAAATATATAGTCAACTGATAAGCCATAAAGTCCAAGTCATCACAACTGTCTCCTAAAGTTGAAACAAACATTGCCAACATTCTCAGAATAGTCAAATTAGCTAGGATTGCTTGTCCTTAAGTCCAATTATGGACACAGGGGCAAAACGATAATTTTGGGCCAAAACGGTGTCCGCGGTTGGACCCGCTTTGCACTGAAAAATGTGCCAGAGTCAATGGTCTCTAAAGTCATCAAACTACATGTCTACGAATTTGTTTTGATGATACGAACCCTACGGTATGTCCAATTGTGGATTCCAGTGGGCCGTGCACAAAATTGCCCGTTGAATCGGATCGTAGGGCCCGCAAAACGGCGATCCGATCAACTGTCTTAGAATCGGACCAAACATGGCATACAGGACTTGGAAAACGATACGGTCCTGTTGGTGCAAGTTTCATCTTGATCTTACGAGCGTGCACAAAGTAATTAGAGAATTTGCACAGAGGCTGATACGGTAAATTTTGATGGATACACATCAAATTCGTCGCGCACACACGACCAATTTGAATTCTGTCAAAGCCCACACGTCCACGAAGCCGATACGCACCTTTTGATGCTTTTGGTTCGCGATCACGTCGTCCGGATTGACGGAATGCACGTCGTATCGAAGGATTTTATTAATTTTAAAACAGGTTTTTCTCCAATTTCAAACTGATTTATCTTACTGTCCTTTTATCAAAAAGTAAAACTAAAAGGAGGGTTGAAATCCTAGTTCTATAGTCTAAAACTCTATTCAAATATATTTCTAAGTTTTTTACTAGTTCCACCGAAAATAGCCTTCCTATTCAGTATCCTTTTACTCAAAACAGGGCATATTCGATACTGAATTTCATCGAGATTCAACTCGATTTCCATAGGATTTCGATCATCTAGGTTTTAAACAAAATGAAGGGAGGTCAAGTCGGATATGTTGTGTGCATACCTGAACGATTAGATCGAAGAATGATCGAGCGATCCAGCGGGAACATCGTCGCAAAGACGGCCCGTTGCACTGCCGCTGCTGCTGCCTTGCTCTGTTTGGGCGCGCTGTCCGACGGGCCGACGACGCTCTGGTGGCCGCACGCGCGGGGATGGGGTGGCCGAGTGGGAGGTTTGGTTGGATAGAGTTAGGGTTTTGAGGATCCCCCTTCCTCTATCTCGATCTCTCTTATACTGTCAGCTGTGAGCCTAAGGGGGTCGGCTGTGATGATCGCGGTTTGGGGGGTGCTACGGGTTAGCAGGTCTGGGCTTTTATTGGTTTTTTTTCTATTTTTCTTTTCATTTCTTTTTCTATTTCATTTATTAATATATCTACACGTATATTATATATATATATTTTTTATATAATATATATATATATATATATATATACACACTCCTATGAATATATATTATATATATATATTTTATATATATATATATATATATATATATATATATATATATATTTTTTTTTTTTTTTTATATATATATATATATATATACACACACACACTCCTATGAATCTCCAAAAATTCAAAATCAAAACTTAATATTATCTATATATATATATATATATATATATATATATATATATATATATATATATATATAATGTATTTAAATATATGTATGTATACGTAAATTCAATTGACAATAAAAAGGACCATCAATAATAATAATATCTAATAGTAATAAATATATTTATTTAATCAGCACAAAATAATAAAATAATAATAAAATACTTAAATGGTGGTTTGGTGAAGCCATACTACTCACCTTTATCCGGGTCCAAAAAATTGTACAAATATTGTAAAACAATATTTAATAATAAGAATACCAAATTTTGTACAAATATTCAAATAATAAAATATACATCAATACCTAAAATAATTTTGGAAATATTTATACACTCATAAAATATGCCTACATGGTCGTCTTTGGTCTCACTACATACCTAAAAGGCTTGGATTCGGTTCGGGCCCAGTTCGGGCTAAGTTGGTACAATCGGGTCATCTAAAATCAATATATCTAATTAATAAATAATTAAACTATTTATAATGGTCATATCACAACTTAGCCTGGTTTTCCTAGTTAGGACACCACTATGGCTCGGTCTTTCCTGTCATGACTAATACACTAGTCAAAGCACGCCACTACACTATCCGTACAATGATTTCTAGTCACCTTGTACTCAAATTCCTAACCTTGACTAAAATCATCTACCGTAATAATTAACTAAATAATTATTTATAAAAATCTAAAAATTACCATTTAAATCAAAATAATAATAAATATTTCAAAAAAAATTCGGGAAGAGGAGTTACAGGTATATCAATCCTTGTTAGCAAGTTGCAGCCCCATTTCATATTTGTATCAGACCTACTGACATGTTAGTGTAGTCCCTTAGTTGGTTGAGTCTACTGCTCTTGCATACAGTCCACATATGTGTTTGTCCTGCTACCTATATATGTTCAAACCCTTGTTCTTTGATGGTGTCCTGCATATTATTTGAATGCCCTGCTTCTTCACGGTTTTGTCTACTGCTCCTTTATTCACTCACCCTTGTCCAGTCCACATTAGACTTGCATTCGAATGCCTATCCTTACTTTGGTTACAGACCCCATGAAATTGAGTTAGATTTACTGTATTTTGTATCTAACGAGAAGAGGCAGGGGAAAGGTTCAGCGGAGCCTTGCTATTGAAGTATGGCAGTAGGTACTAGTAGCATGGCAGCATTGTTGCTAGGGGCAGGGACATGTGAAGTGTGAGGGCATTGAGGTCGGACAAGATGAAGGGGGCCATTCAAGTTTTAGTTATATTGGGTATGCATGTAACTTATCATTTAACTTATATGAGAAGGATAATGTATTGCTCATAGCTAACTAGTGTTTACAAAGGCTTGGGTTTGGGGGCTTGGAAATAGAGTGTTATATTCACTGTATTTGTTCAGAACCCATTCATTCTACCTGTTCTATTTTTGTGTTCTGTGTTCGTAGCCTATTTCTTTGTCATAGTCATTCTCTTTTCTTCATGGGTTGTTGCATATCATTTGAGTCTATAGGCATTCATGGTTCAGTCATGATTAGGCTTAGCAGACCATGCAAGTGCCAATTTGTGGGCAATGAATGGTATGGTCTTGAATTTTGGGGTTATTGGTTCTCCTTGTCAGGTGAGACTTTACTTTGGTGTGGTTCTATTATGATGGGAGGCTCTGATACTTGGATATGAGAATTAGGTTGTGTGTGTGTGTTATATATATATACCAATTGTACAGTTATATCAGAGGTTAGAGAGGTTGTTTAATTGTGTATGGAGGTGAGTTGTGTCTAGTGTATTCATATATATATATATATATATATATATATATATATATATATATATATATATATATATATATGGAGTCTAGGGATATAAAGTGTAGGGAACATGTTGAGGAGGAAAAGTCTAGCAGTAGCTGCAGCTAGTGTTAATAGAGTCATTGTGAGTATCATTCATCTGTGTTTTGTCCACTCATTCCTGTCCTGCTATCCACCTTAATCTGTCCCTATTAGTTAGGATACCACTTAGCTCTATTCAAATGTTGAACTCTAGTTTAGTATGGGTCACAGGAAAGGGGTTCCCACCTTCACCTAAGACCAAGTGTTGCCCAATCTATTCATCTGGCTAGTCCTCAAATGCTAAAATGTCCAGGTATCTCATTTGTATCAGTCCTTATGGAATTAGTTCAGTCCTTACTTGTGTGAGTCCACTGATACTTTGGGTATCAGTCAATACCCTTAACCAACTATCCACCTCTGCTCTTGTTCAAGCATGCCACCATAATGTTCAGTCATATAATTCCACTTGTATACATGCCCTGCATATAGAATTAGTTTAAAATTCAAGTAGGTATGTATGTCCAACATCCCAGATTAGGTCGAGTCCCTCATTTCCTCTAGTTCAATCCCTTGTTAGCCTTAAAGTTCTGTCTATTTGCATGTCAGCCTAAATGTGCCCTGCAAATGGGGATTTAATTAGGTACAAATATAGATATGAGTGAGGTCATAAATGCTTGGGTCATGTAGGTCCGTAAAGGGAATATACATTGTGTGCATTGAAGTTTATATATAAGATGTGTGGTGCGCCTATAGGATATATGGACAATTTAGGGAAGAAAAATATGGACAATTTAGGGAAATCAGTTTGAAATTAGAGGGAGGGTGTTCCTTGGTATGGCCCATGTGTGTGTGCCTAGAAAAGTATCACACAACCATGTAATCTATTAGGATATTCACTTAGAAATTCATGTGGGATATAGGTTTGTAGAGTGTATATATATATATATATATATATATATATATATAAAATATATATATATATATATATATATATATATATATATATATATATATATATATATATGTATGTAGGTATATATATATAATATGGATATTAGTATATGTGAATATATGTGGTTTGTAGGTTGGGCTTGGCATATGGTATCTTGGTAAACCAAGGACTTAGGGTTCATTGATGCATGGCTAGATATAGGTAGCTATCTAGAGTATTGACCTTGATTGACTAGCCTTGATTTAGTTTGAATTCCTTGACCTAGAATTAGCCTAGAAGCATATAATTAGTGCATCTAAATTCACTGTTTACTCTAGAACCTCAAATAATTATGTATATCTCATATATAGGTTTGTGTGACACTACCTTGGGCATCGATCCTCATTCATTGCTCCGAACGACAGACGAGTATATTCTCTGATAGTTTTCATTTACTTGATAATTATGATGATTTAGCTTCTAGTATAGTTCTATTTGATTCTCTGTCACAACACGTATTGGTATTCTGAATTCATTCATTTGCGACACATGTATTTGACTCGTCTAGCCCCTACTACTAGAACAATTCATAAGAACCACCTACTCGAAATATCTACAAGCACCATTTACGTCTGAGTAGACTCGTACTCAATTTTTTGTCAGGAAATACTCAAGTAAACATGTAAACATTTCCAATCATACAAGAATCACCCTTACAAGAAAGATAGCTGTCATACGCTAGGCCAAGCATACGACGTGCCGTATACAACAGGAACTACTCCTACAAGCAAGATAGTTGTCGCCACTAGGCTAAGCATGCGACTTGCCGTATACAACAAGAACCATCCCTACAAGAAAGATAGCCGTCGCCGCTAGGCCAAGCGTGCGATGTGCCGTATTAAAAAAGAATCACCCATACAAGAAAGATAGCCGTCATCGCCGGGCCAAGCGTGCGATGTGCTGTGTTCACTACTCATCTAATCGTTACATGTCGAAATCAATATTTCAAAATCTACTGCATTAGTATCTTGTACTAGATTCATATTGTCTCATGTTATACTGATTGGACTCGTATCACATCATTCTAGTTCAGTTACTTCTCTTTACATGTTTCACTTCCATGTTCTTCTATTTTACTATATTCACTTTCCTAGTTTTAACTATTGATTCTATTTCATTACTATTCTCAACTTTCCATGTTCATCAAGTATAACTGTCTATAACTGCTTTATAGCCTTTGTCATTTACTTCGAACTGCTAAAGGAGATGTGCTCGTTCCATCCTGACTGGATATATTTTCAGATGATTGCCCAGAGGATACGTGTCATACCTACTATGGATCCGAGGAGGGGATATCTACCTTGGGTCCCGATTCTCAGGAGTGACCAAGAGACCTAGTTTAGTGGACTTGATTTAGATTCTATGTTTGAACTTGAATTGTAATAATTGGAGATTTTGACGTTGTATTTGAGATTTGATTCGAATATTATTTAGTTGTAGTTTGTTGAATCTTTTTAGTTATTTAGTCTTCTTTAATATCATATCGTGCTTTAGACTATGATTGAGTATTATTATACCTTCATACTTGTCCTCCATTTGGAGTTGAGATCTATGACATGTACATTACATCATTGTCTGAGTTATTAGTTAGTGACCTAGAACAACATTCTACCACCGATTCTGTGGCGTAGGCTGTGTGCTGTTAAGCACTCGTGCCCCTATTTTGGGTGTGGGTTGTGACATCTCTCTCTGCTGCACAGGTAACTACAGCTAACTTTTCCTATTGCTGTTGTCTGTAGCTTACTGCAGTTAGCTGCTTGGCAAGTTTCTGCAGACTATATTACACAACCCCTACTGCAGCAGCTACTTACTCTTGTACTATACACACTACTTCTGTGGAACCCTGCATACATTACACTCTGGTATGGAGCACTGCTTCTGTTAACTTTAGAGAAATTCCCCTTGCATAAATACACACACTGATATTATACCTACACATGTACGCACACAGACATACAACCCCATAGATGTTCCAAACTGCTCTCTGGTTCCTCCACACTCACACAAGAACTCTACCTAGCAGACCCACACACAGACAAGCCACTTGCTACCTATGCTATTGACTGTACAACTATGCATCAAGAACACACGTACAGATGGTACTTACATAGAGGCTAGACTAACAGATATTGGCACACACCACTCACACAGATTTTACTTCACCCTAGACTACACACCACTGCCTAGCATTGCACTGTACTGCACTGCACTGCACTGCACAGGCAGTTCCTCTACACATTCCTGTTATAACTGTACTATACCCTCTCTATTACACACACAAGTGTGATTTACATATACCCATACATATAGTACTTCATCTGCACTAACCTGTAGTATACTAAAACTGCATAGTTACCTACAGTAAACTGCTACCAGTACTACACACGGGTAAATCCATACACATGCATAAGTGCACAGACATGGATAGCCTCATAACAATGTCTGCACGCACTTACTAAGTTCTGTTCATCTACCTATCTATCTATATGTTATGCATCCCTATGCAACACAACAACATTATATTCATATGGCATACAATATGTATTCTTCTCACATGACATATATACGCTAAACATATAAGTAGCAGTCTCACCTACATAGCTAATGCCTGCCTAATGTACTTCCAACTATGCATAGGTATACACTAGAATTAGTGTAGCCTCTGTGTGAGTACCATCTGGCTAATGCCTACCTAATTTACTCTAGAATTAGACTCTAAATACATGCTTAGCCATGAATCGAACACTTGGTGGAGATGAAGTGTGCCCCAAAGCTAGATCTCCATTCTTATCCACTAGATCTATCAATTGGGTCCTTTATTCTTCGTATCTAAGCATAATGCAGTAGGTATAGAAATTTGGGGTTCCTACGGGAATTTCTATTAATTGACATGAAGAAATTCAAGGAGAAGAGTCATTACCAATTGGGAAAAGGTTCCCTATGTGAAACTACGATGTCAGATACGAAGATGCCGCTCCGACACGATCCTTCTCTGGGCTAGCACTTCCTAGACTACACAATAGCTATGCTTGCCAAGAATCTCCAATGAAGGGATTGAGATTGGTGAGGAATTGAAGTGGAATAGGGAATTTGAGGGTTAGTGCTCCAATAGAGAATTTGGGAGGAGCTTGGAGAAGAAGATTGAAGTGTGTAGAATGGAGAGGAATGGAGCTATACATGGCCGGCCAAAAGTATTTGGGTTGAGCCTAATTAAGGTTTAATTAGGTTCTAATAAACTCCATGCCAATTAATCAATAAAAGGCCTTAATGATTAGGTGAGTTGGGCTCTAATTTATTTTATGCATCTAATCTATCCATGACCAATATAAATTCTAAGTCAATGAATTAAAATAATTAATATACTAATGGCACACTAATCGCAAAAAATTAAATCGGTCAAAAATAACCCTATTTGGAAATGTGGTGGTAACAACTCTACCCCCTTAAAAAAATTTTGTCCTCAAAATTTAAAGATAGGCATGATCAGAAATGAAGTCAAAGCATGGTCAAAGATATAGTGAAAATCACCTTAGCACGATCAAAATCAAAGTCAACATCGTATAGGCACGATAAACTATATCTTGGCACGATTAAAGATAAGGTTGAATATAGTCACGATTAAATGGGGTCAAGAACCCTTAGTCATAGAAATCTTTCAGATATGAAAAGGAACAATACCTCATGACTCAAAGAGAGGGTACTCATCTGATCCTCTCTCTTTAGTAGATATGATCTATTTATCCCATTCTTCAAACCTCTAATATTGAGCCTTTGTTGTATTCATCAAATCTCTCAAATTAGCTTTTATAACCATAGAACTCCTTTGAAGTTCTCACTCCTCTATCTACCGATGATTATCCTCATGTTGTTTCCGTTTAACCTCCTGATCCTTTTATCATTAATTATAAACTTATGAGATATAGATATTCAATTTTCAACTTATCTGTTCTAATTACATCTCTTCAACATTTCAACCTCACATTCAATTCCTCATAGTCCTTATATCAAAATTTAAATTATCCTCTATCAAAGTTTTAGCCAATTCCTATTTCTCCACTAACCTTGTCCTTTTCAATCTTCTAAATCTATAAAATTTCTTCTCTGATTTCAAATCATGAACTCAATATATTCTTGTCCATCCTCAAGATTTCCAAATGTAGAATGCTGCCATCGATTTCACAATCTTCCACTTACCACTACTACTATTTATATAATGATCTTAAAATTCGAACTCAAAGGTAACGATTCACTTCACAGCCTCTCGTTCATCTTCTGACATTATTATCTTTTTGTTAGTTCTTTCCAAGTCAATCCTCGATATTTGGTCTCCTCATATTCATTCTATCAGCCCTATTTAGATAATTCCTAAGAGTCAATCATGTTCTACCCTATAATCTAACCAACATACCCAATCTATTATGCTAGATGGCTTCCCTAATTATAAGGATTTAAACTTTCATCCAGATTTGCCTCTTTTATCTCGAATTTAATATACATCTTTATTCAAAACTTTTGTCACACTTATTCAATCATATTTCCGTATGGGTCAATCCTTATCATAGTCATTTATCAATTTACCTCATCCATCAACTACAGAAACTTGATATTTATCATGATTCTTGGCACCGTCAAAATTTATGTTTCCAAAGTATTATTCCTGCTATTAATCAAAATTTACCAAAAATATTTCATTTATGAAATCCTTAATCCTTATGGACACTCAATTTTTTTTCCTAAAATGAAAATAAATTTAAAAGAATGGCACGACTAAGGTAGATTGAAGAAATAGTTTAACCGATGTCAATATTATTAATGACTCAGTATGAATCATCACAATAATAAGGTTTACAGAAAATAGGAACAATTGGTTAAATCATAGTATATATGCTCAAAGTCATCCTAAAGATTTGACTATTCCTGAAGGGTATATCCATATGACCTCATTATCCATCATCGAACTCTACATTTTATGGAACTTCCAATTTATCTAACCTTTGTCTTGAACTAGATCCATAATCTGCAATTCAAAGTTTATGTCCTCGGTTTAGCCTCTTCATCTCATCCTCAATTTAGTCTTATATTCCTCAAGTCCTCTTAAAATTCAATGTCATTGCCTCAATCATATTCTCATATTCCCATTAATAACCATATTACTAAAATTGAATTTTTGACCTCGAAACATCTATAATCTATAAATCATCTTTCCTAAAATTTTACCTTATGATATTTTTATATCTTCTATTCATTTTCAAATATTACTTTTAATTCAAATTGTATCCCAAGAGTCAGAAAATCCATATTTTGGTCTTTCCAAATCCCTAAATTTCTATTATTTTTATTCTATATTGTCATATTGATAACCTCTGGTTCACATAATTAAATTTTCCATTGGTGTTACCATTCCTTAATACTTTAATTAATTCTTAAAAACATCAAATTCATAGCCTCGAGGATATATAAAATGACATCAACATTTGCATACTTGATAAATTTAGTATCCTCAAATTCTTCCATTATATGAAATTGCTAATTCTTCAACCCTAATGCATACTTTTACCTTTTGAGTTACTATCATTTCCAATTTCGCTCTCATGAGTATCGTAATATCACTAATGCATCCATCACTAAAAGACTAAAGACATTATTCGAAAGATATACCACAACCTTTAGATTAACCACATACCTCCATCATGTGTTGAATAACTAGGGTTCCTCTTTTGACGCTCAACTCGAAGGCAACCTTTTGTTCTATGCTCACTTGATCCACAATATCGGCACACCATGTTAGCCCAATGATTATATCATGTTTTTTGAATATAGTTAATCAATTAAGTTTAACATATCGACGTCACTAATATTCATGTGATCATTATCATGTTGCTACTTAAACTTAGCATTGTCTTAAACTTAGCATTGTCCTAATATTAGTATTGTCCTAATGTTCTATATCCATATTGCTATGCTTGTATCATATTGTTTTGTTCGTCTAACATGTATTTGTATACATGCAATAAGCATGATCAAGCTTTGTCAAACCAGGACATATGCAATAGAGAATTATTGATGGGCCAAAGCCGGCGTTATACAAGAAGATTTTTCTGAACCGCCTAACGACCTATCCGGGGCCTCGCATCGGGGGTTCCGTTGCCCGGTCAGCGGACAGGGGTCGAGGGGGCAGCACCCTCCGTCAGGGGTTCAGGGGCGAAGCCCTCGAAAGGTATTCTAATTTCTAGATCTGTTTATCTTTGGACGACCTCCGTCAAGTAAAAAAGACGTCTTCAAGTCTGCTCAAATATTTGAAGAAAGGCGTCATCAAAGGGCTCTTGTTTTTCCTATTTCATGAATGTAATTTTGCATATTTATTGAGTCTAGGAATACGATGTATACTGCATAGTACTGGCAAATAGGCTACCCAAGAAACGTTTTCAAAATACCCTTTCATTTTGAAAATAAGCCCACTTACAAAAGCCCAAACTACTTCCTAACTGTTTGACTTTTCAAAAAGCCCAAAAACTAATTTGCAAAACCCTAAGAGAACCCTAGCAGAACTCGGCCCGAATTCGGCCAGAGTTCGGCCAGATTTCGGTTAGTGAACGTTTCTTTTTGAACTTGGTCTTCCTGCAGTTACGGATCCCAACGAGATTTTCTCATAGAGTTCTGCCCGAATTCTGCCCGAATTCTGTCAGAAATATGCCTTTTGAAAAACTATAAATAGAGAAGGATTTTGATCATTTTAACTCACCTATTCACTTTCATATCTCTTCTCTATAAGCCAACTACTTCTTCCAAAGTATTCTGAGTTATTCATTTTCAAATCTCAAGCCAGTTACAATCCTCTAGTCGATTTGCCAGTGCGGTACAGTCTAGAAGTTTCAAGAGTGGTTGTAATCAGAGGCTTGATTGAAGTTAGACACTTCACAATTGAAGTTGGTAGAGTACTTCGGATCAAAGCTCGCGTTGTAGAAGTTGTAAGAACTTCGGATGAAAACTTGTGGTGATTTTCCATAGTGGATTCAACTGGAAGCTAGAGTTCTTCCGACTGGACTAGTCCTCACAAGAGGGAAACCAGTATACATTCTTGTGTTTGTGTTTGCTCTCTACTCTCTACTTTTCATTTACATATCTGTGATATATTATCTGTGATCTTGTTACTAACATTTTTAAATAATTAATTTCTGTTGCCTACTCTATTCACCCCCCTCAAGAGTATTACGCTTTACAACTCGTTCCTACAATCGGTCCTACAATTGGTATAAGAGCCAGTACTGCAACTAGAGGTAATATATTTTGATCCCAATTATTCCTACAATTGGTATCAAAGCCAGTACTACAACGAGAGGTAATATATTCTGATCCCAATTGTTCCTACAATTAGTATCAGCGCAGGTGCTCCTTATAGATATATCAGGGCAAGTGCTCCTTCCAGAGATATTATTACAGGTGCTCCTTATATAGATATTTTGGCTTAACATCCTTGAAGCAAATCCTCATTATCAAATCGGGTTATACAGGTAAAGCGAGGTAACACTACTATTATATTCTTTTTTATTATAGCTGTTACATAGATCACAGTATCACATATGGCAAGTATGTACTTCACAACTGAAGAGCAATCCTCAAATAGACTCCCACTATTTGATGGTACAAATTACATATACTGGAAAACACGGAAGAGCTTCTATCTGAAGTCTCTAGATTTTGACTTATGGTCAATTGTTGTCAATGGCTACAAGAAGCCTACTATCACTTCTATTATCACATCCTCTATAATCAGTAAGCCTTATTATAGTTACACGGAGGAAGAGAAGAAGTTAGCTAGCCTTGATGCTAAAGCTATGCATATATTTTATTGTGCTGTAGACACAAATGTATTCAATCTTATTACTACTTGCACAACATCTCATAAAATTTAGAAAGTTCTTGAAGCTACTTATGAGTGCAGGTATGAAAGCAAAGCTAGCAACTCTAGAGAGAAGGATAGTCTTCTTAATGATGCAAATATGTACCCGACGAAATTGGGATTTAAGGTACAACACAATCCCTTATACGAAGAAGAGCTTGTATGTGACAACTACAAGAAGATAGACTACATCCAAGAAGATTGTACTATTACTAGAAAGGAGAGTCACTACGAACAATCAAATGAAGGAAGATCATCATCTCACAAGCACATTAGCACGAGCATATGGTGTGAAAGCGAAGCAATAGATTCTGAAGAAGAAGAGAGACCTCATCAAGCTGCAAATTTATGCTCAATGGCATTATCTAACGAGGTACAAAATAATTCTTTTTCTGGAAGGAGTGAATTTTCTTATGATGATTTATCTGATGCTTTCGGTGATCTGTTAGAAGAACACAAGAATGTATTAGATAAATATAAGCGAGCTAGAAAGGATATTCTAGCCTATAAGCATGAGATTGAAAAGCTTACTTGCTTATTGAATGATGCTAGAGATACTTCTAATTCTGTACTGAGATTTCCACACTGAAGTTTAGATTGCATGAGGCACTTGATTGCATTGAGAAAAACACTCAAGAAAATACTAAACTTAAGGAGGAACTAGAATCAGAAAAGAAGAAGTATTCTATTACTTCATGTAGAATTGATGCTGTTAATACTAAATATGATGAGATCTATGCTAACTCTAAAAAGTTAGAGATTAGACTGGGAAAACAGGTAGTACAACCTACGACTCAGCCTAACACAAGACACTTAGCACATCACAAAGTCACACACGACAGATCATCTAGAAAGGAAGCAAGCAAAGCTAAAGCTTCACATAACCATGCTTTCTATTACAAGTATCCACGCATATCATATCACACTACTGCACGTTCTAATACTACTGCATATAGTACTAATGCTAATTCTATCTGTCATTATTGTGGTATGAATGGACATGTTTCTAGTCATTGTCAGATTTGAAAACTTGTTGATATGAACTTGTGCAAATGGGTTCCAAAAGCTAACAAATATGGATCCAAATATTGGATACCAAAGTCTTCACCTAATATTGCAGGTGAAGCTTCTCATATCAAATAGAACCATGGAACATGTTGGTGATTGCAAAGCTACAAAGGTCATCTTCCATGCAATTGCACCAACAGAAGTGTGGTCACTAGAACCACTTCGGTAACATGCTTCCTAAATAGTTTTTTTTAATATCTAGCATATTCTTATTGATTTCTTACTATTAGCTCTCATTGATATCTTTTAATTATTTATTGTTTGAATTAATATGAGACATAATCGTAGTTTGACTAGCTGTTTAGCTTAAATATTTAGTTCACACTATATAGTGTTTATTTTCTATTAGTGTGACACATTTATCTATGTATGCTCTTTATTTTAGTTTTATCATTGAAGCATGCATACCACTCTAGTCTATAGGAGATTTTGTTTTGGTTTATGCTTTTGACTCTTCGTGTTTAATATTTTTTAATAGTCACTTCTTACTGATTTATCTTTAACATGTCATATTTACTTTGATTGGTATTTTGTGAGTATGTATGTTTAGCACAAGTCTCCTGTTTACTTGAAAAGTATATACATATATTTTTATGTTAACCTTGTGCTTGCATAATATATTCACTATTGATTCTCATATTTTATTTTGATTAAGTTCTTATGAATCAATTAAATCTTTGTCTGACAAAGTTTATTTATGCATGTTTCTGATCTTGTGATAATTTTTATTATATATGCTTTTTAATGATACAAACATAATTCATTTTCATTTATATATTGCTCACATGTTTCTTATTTTTGTATAAATATGGGGATATATGAGTTAAGTTCAAGTTCTATATTATTTTAAAAAGTAGTTTTAAACTTGTGCTTATCTCATACTTAAGCTATTGATTATTTTTTAACAATAATTCATGTACTTCTCTTTATTAGCTTCTTCTTCAAAGCCTCTTTTAATGATGTATGTTTTTTTGGCTTTTTGGTTGATATTTTGGATATATGATATTTTTAGTATCTAGATCTTGATAAACCATTCTTTGGGTATTTACTTTTAGGGATTCTGGATTTCGACGATGTTCGATGATACTGCATATATTCCTTTGAATCTAAGTTCTTAAGAGTAGAAATCATTTTAGGAACAAGCCGAAAGGGTCCTTCTGTCATACAGGTGTAAATAGCCTGAAGCGATACGGTGTACTAGTCTTCGGACTACCGCTAGCTGGGAACCGGCCCCTACAGCTCACCCGAAGTGATTAATACTTTATAGACTTAAGATTTATTAAGGTGTACTTGCAACTATCGTCTAGTTCTGGATCCAAGGTATTGAACCCAGTCCTCTAGGTTCCAGAATACATCAACGTATCTAGGTTCTACATTTTGATTTACAAATGTTTTATATTTTATTATTACCTAATAATTTTGTAGCACATATGGATAAATGTAATTCATACATCTTATACCATATGCTACATTATTCTAAGATTTTTAAGTCTATAGAATATAATTTATTTTATATTGTACTAATTCTTTTTAAATCCTCGGTTATTAAAGAAGAGATTTATTTTGGGTACAAGCCTACAAAAGGTCTGTCTGTCACCACGACTACGGTCGAAGCGAAGCGGTACTTAAGTGTTCCCCGGTGAACCTCCATTAGCTGGGACAGTACATCTACAGCTAACCCAAGATTGATCGACGCTTTTTAAACTAAAGATTTATTGAGATCTAGTTGCAATTATTATCTGATGGATTTTGAATTTTAGATTTGATGAATAATATTCTCTCTTTATATTTTCACAAAAGGTAGCATACGTTGATCTATCTTGTCGATTGTGAGATTTTATAGCATAGGATGAATTTATGTCATCTTTTGACTTATACGATTATTCATCATGCTAATTTAAAATATCTTTTGATTGTTTTATTTTAAAATGTTCCTTTAATGGATATTTCTTCTTTTGTCTAAAGATGATCGTTTTTCGTATTCGTAACTACTCGTTGAATATTATGGTATTGTGATTTCATGTTTAGCTTGTGTAATATTCATGATTTTGAGCTTTATATTATTATCTTCTTATTCAAGTTACTTACTGTCTACAACAGTAACTCTTTGCAGGGGAGAAGTCATGCATATTGAATGTCTCTCTCTCTCAAAGCGTTTCTTTTCTTTAAACCTTACGGTTGTCAGGTGGACACCGTGCTAAGGCTTTAAAAGGGAAGAAATAAACTTTGATAAGAAGACCTAATATTTTTGAATTAGTTTTCTACTTTCGAAAATATGTCTCTGAATTTTATTTTAAAATTTTGTCAATATTATTATTTCTTGGATATAGCCATGTAAAGGGGGAGCAGTTAATTGTTTCAAATCATTTATTCCTTTGACATGCCATATATCTAGAATACATTTTTCTTTGGACATTTATCTAGTTATGTTTATTTGTTCAAATGGATTTATTTATGATTAATGGATTCTTTTACTGAAATTGTTTCCGTAATTCGAATCGCCAGCTTTCAGTCTAAGGACTAAAAGGACGCATTCGAACATTTATTAAGACAGTTTTTCGTAATAAATTCTACATTTTGAAAAGTCTTTTTGATTTCTTTTTTGATTTATTCGGTACTCAAATTTTATTATTAAAGAAAGTTTTCAAAATCTTTTAATGTCTTAAAATATTTCTATTATATATATATTGGAGATACATATTTTGTTTCTTCATCTTTAAGCATTTATTCATTGGATATTTCTTTTATTTGCCTAAAGATGATATTTTTTTTGAGTTTGGAATTTTATATGCATTTGATCAAAGGAAAGAAAAGATGCATATTCTGGATATCCCTTAGATCTTGTGATTATTTCTTTTATCTATTTTATGCATATAAATTATTTTTGAACTATATACGCATATTTTAAGGGAGAGCAAATTAATTGTTTCAATTATTTTATGCCCTTAATATGTGGTATAGCTAGTTCATCATGGGCATTTTTTTACCTAACATATCTTGTTGAGTTGTTCATGATATTTGGATTTGTATTAGATGAGAGAATATATGATTATTATTATTATTTATTTTTACTTCTCTCATTTTCGAATTTCTAAAAATTATTTTGCTAAAATTAATTTAATTTATTTGATAATCCTTTTGAGTTTAAACTGATTTGGCATTTCTTATTAAGATTTTATCTCAAAGTTGATATTTAGACTGATCATATTTTGCGGGAGAGCATTCAAGTTGACTGGATTTCTCCTTTTCAAGTATTTTGTCTTCATTACCTTCATGTTTATCTAATAGATATTCATATATCATGCTAAGGTAATTGAATTCAAATGCATGAACTTTGGTATAGATTTTTGCATAGATTCTAGTATACTTATTTTGATTTCTTTTTCGATGATTATACTCTTACGGAATTGATTCACTAATTTGTATGGGCGAATTATGAATCATATTTTTTTTGTGATCTTTGTTAAAATTCTCATTATTTTTTTTGATTTTTTATGGTATATACTAGATCTGCAAATTTCTATTCCTCATGATTTATTTATGAACAATGATTGATTCCTACTATATTGATAGATTTTTTTTTGGTCAAATGACATTCAAAACATATTTCATTTTTGGATTTCTAGTTGGTAAACTATATATTGATTGATTTCAGTGTTCTTTGTTAAAGTTCAACCAACTATGTTGTGTTTTAAAAAGTTTTTCTTCTTTAGTTATGCAATTTTCTAAGTACTTGTCGTTACACTATTCTCCTAATCCTTGATCATGATTATTTTTGCTTTCCTTCTTTACTTATGCTTGAGTTTATTTTAGCTCTAATTACGGGGGAGCTTATTTTTGATCATGTCAAAGGGGAAGAAATAAGTTTAAGTCAGCACACAATATTATAGTATTATGTATTTATTAGTGATACATGCATCTATTGTATATTTATTAAACTTAAAGAATTTGCCATAATAAAAAAGGGGGAGATTGTTAGCCCAATGATTATATCATGTTTTTTGAATATGGCTAATCAATTAAGTTTAACATATCGACGTTACTAATATTCATGTAATCATTATCATATTGCTACTTAAACTTAGCATTGTCTTAAACTTAGCATTGTCCTAATATTAGCATTGTCCTAATGTTCTATATCAATATTGCTATGCTTGTATCATATTGTTTTGTTTGTCTAACATGTATTTGTAGACATGCAATAAGCATGATCAAGCTTTGTCAAACCAGGACATATGCAATAGAGAATTATTGATGGGCCAAAGACGGCGTTATACAAAAAGATTTTTCTGAACTGCCTAACGACCTATCCGGGGACTCGTATCGGGGGTTCTGCTGCCCGGTCAGCGGACATGGGTCGAGGGGGTAGCGCCCCCCGTCATGGGTTCAGGGGCAAAGCCCCCGAAAGGTATTCAGATTTCTAGATCTGTTTATCTTTGGACGACCTCCGTCAAGTAAAAAAGGCGTCTTCAAGTCTGCTCAAATATTTGAAGAAAGGCGTCATCAAAGGGCTCTTGGTTTTCCTATATTATGAATATAATTTTGCATATTTATTGAGTCTAGGAATACGATGTACACTACATCGTACTGACAAATAGGCTACCCAAGAAACATTTTCAAAATACCCTTTCATTTTGAAAACAAGCACACTTACAAAAGGCCAAACTACTTCCTAACTGTTTGACTTTTCAAAAAGCCCAAAAACTAATTTGCAAAACCCTAACAGAACCCTAGCAGAACTCGGCCCGAATTCGGCCAGAGTTCGGCCAGAGTTCGGTTAGTGAATGTTGCTTTTTGAACTTGGTCTTCCTGCAGTTACGGATCCCAACGAGATTTTTTCATAGAGTTCTGCCCGAATTCTGCCCGAATTCTGTCAGAATTCTTCCTTTGGAAAAACTATAAATAAAGAAGGATTTGGATCATTTTAACTCACTCATTCACTTTCATATCTCTTCTCTATAAGCCTACTACTTCTTCGAAAGTATTCTGAGCTATTCATTTTCAAATCCCAAGCCAGTTACAATCCTCTAGTCGATTTGCCAGTGCGGTACAGTCTAGAAGTTTCAAGAGTGGTTGTAATCAGAGGCTTGATTGAAGTTAGACACTTCACAATTGAAGTTGGTCGAGTACTTCGGATCAAAGCTCGCATTGTAGAAGTTGCAAGAACTTCGGATGAAAACTTGTAGTAATTTTCCATAGTGGATTCAACTGGAAGCTAGAGTTCTTCCGACTGGACTAGTCCTCACAAGAGGGAAACCAGTATACATCCTTGTGTTTGCGTTTGCTCTCTACTCTCTATTTTTCATTTATATATCTGTGATATATTATCTATGATCTTGTTACTAACATTTTTAAATAATTAATTTCTGCTGCCTACTCTATTCACCCCCCTCTAGAGTATTACGCTTTACAACTCGTTCCTACAATCGGTCCTACACACCCCTCTTCTCTTCCTGCATTCATTCTATGTGTGTCCTAGATTCTATAATAAGCACATGTAGGGGTCCTCTTGATTTGTCTCCTTTGAGTTGGGGCACTAACTGAGGAATGATCCAGCCGTAAATTACAATGCTTCACAGGTCTATGGGGAATACCGTCCATTCTTGAGTCCAGATTCATCTTCTTGACGTTGAACCATTTCCATTAGTTCTCGAATCATTTGACTTTGCTCCTCTTGATTTCTTTTCAATTCTTTAAACTCTTCCGAAATTCGTACTTCATTCATCTTTGATTCCTTTTGTGTTGGGTGTTGTTTGCAAAAACCAAATACGACTCTGTTGGAGATTTTTGAGGACTTATTATCTATGGATTTATTCATGAGAGAATGAATAAAAGATAATAATTCGAAGAATGGGTATGCACAATATTTTGCTAAAAAATATAATATAGGCTTTCAAACATGGTATTTCTTTAAAAACTTGCAATTGATGGACATCATAGCTATTCGACCATCCATCCCGGTCAACTAGTAAGCTCCGTTAGAGAAGACTTTGCTTATGACGTAGGGACCTTCCCACTTTGGCTCGAACTTGCCTTTACTCATGTGTGTCATAGTCAAAGGATGTCTGACAGTAAGGACTAGTTCACCCTTTTAAAAGATTCATACTTTGACTTTACGGTTGAAAGCTTTTGAAATGTAGGTCTGATATAGCTCAATGTGTTGTTGAGCTAGCAACTATTTCTCATCGAGTGCTTCAAGTTCTTGAAGTCGAAGGCGAACATTATTTTTCACTATTAATTCGTTGGCGATAGCTATTCTCAGAGATGGAATTTGATTCTCTAACGGTAAAACAACTTCATATCCATGCACTATAGAAAATGGTGTACAACCAGTCGAGGTATATATAGTAGTACGGTATGCCCATTGGTATTCTCTAAGCTTTTTGCTCAAATTGCATTTATTAGCCGAAATGAACTTCTTGAGGAAATTGATGATCATCCTATTGAATGCCTCTGCTAAACCTTTGGCTGCAGGATTATAGGATGGAGAAGTAATGTTGTTGATTCAAGTGTCATTACAAAATTGAGTAAATGCTTTACTTAGGAATTGAGGTCCGTTGTCATAAATAATTCTTCGAGGAACGGCAAATCGATAGATAACATGGTGCTAGATGAAGCGGATGACATTGTTTGTCTTGACTTCAGTGAGGGGAATAGCTTTCGCCTATTTTAAGAAATAATCGGTTATAGCCAGGATGAACCGATGTACTCGGGATGATGGTGGATTAATAGGGCCAATGACATTCATGCCCCAAGGTTCAAAAGGCTAAGATGCTATAGTTGGATGCAAGAATTCTGATGGTTAGTGGATGAAGTTTGCATGGATTTGACTTGCTTTATATTTTCTTGCATATTCAATTGCATCTGCCACCATAGTGGGCTAATAGTATCTCATGCGTCTAATACGGTAATGTAGTTTAGGACCAGGCTGAAGTGCACCACAGACACGATCATGAGCTTCACGTAGTATTCGTTTTTCTTCATCACCCGCAAGACAACGCAGGAGAATACCGTCAAAAGATCGACGGTAAAGTATATTGGACGAGTGATTGTAATAAAATCAGAGTGACCGACGATGAATTGGTGTTGCTTCTTTAGGCTCTTGTGGCAAGATGTCATGTACTGTGAAGTCGATGAAGGGAGTCCTCCAATATTCACTTGCCTCATACGTACCTCTAACATGGTAGGGACTAATATCTTAGTGCCGAACCTCATATGTACTTCTAACATAGTTGACAATCAGTTTAGAGCCTCCGTATACTATGAGATAATCGATATCCAGCTATTTAGTTAACTGGACTAATAAGCAAGTCATTGTATTCGATGACATTGTTAGAACATGGCTTGTCTAGAGAATAGGCTCTCTGAATAACTAGCCCTTTTGGGGATACGAGGACAACTCCTACTCCAGCGATGATGATACTGTAAGGTCCGATTCTAGACGCACCATCAAAGAATAGACGCCAAGCGAGTATTCCTTCTGAAGTCGTGTTAGACTCTAAGGTTTCTTCGGAAGTCTCATCATAGAGTTTTGATGTTTTAGGAATTGGATGAGTAGCCAAGAGGTCAGTTAGGGCTTGACCCTTGACAGGCTTCTGTGGGACATAAGGCATATTATATAGCACTAACAGCATCGCCCAGGTAGCAAGTCTAGAATTGAGTGTACTAGGTTTTTTTTATCATAACTCGCAGAGGATTGACTCTAGAGATAACATTGATGGTTTGGCTCATGGTATAGTGACGCGTCTTCTGGACAGCGAATATCAAGGCTAAGCATCCTTTTTCTACAGGGCTGTATCGATGTTTAATACCGATTATTGTGCGGCTGAGATAGTAGATTGCTTGTTCATGGCCTTTATTATTCTTCTGGGCAGGAAGGGCATCGAGAGAATGATCCATTGGCCGAACGTACATTAAAAAGGGTATTCCTGTGATTGAAAGAACTAGAAGTGGAGGGTTCATCAAGTATCACTTAATGTCCTCAAATGCTTGCTGACATTCATCAGTCCAAATGAAATATACACCTTCCTTCATTAATTGAGTGAACGATCTGTAGCGTCCAGAGAGATTTTAGATGAATCTCCTGGTATAGGCAAGTCGTCCTTGATATCCTCGTAGCTTTTTTAAGTTCCATGGAGGACGCATCTCTTGAATGGCTTTGACTTCATCGGGGTCAACCTGTATACCCTTGGAGGTAATAACGAATCCGAGAAACTTGCCACTAGAGACGCCCATGAATGACTTGGTAGGATTCATCTTGAATTGATGTCGACGCATTAGATTGAAGACAGTCTTCAGGTCTTGGATGTGATATTCCTTTAAACAACTCTTGACAGCAATATCGTCGACATAACATTCGACCATTTTCCGTAAATGTTCATGAAAAAGTATTCATGGCCCGCTAATAGGTGGCACCAGCGTTCTTGAGACCAAACGACATGGCTATATAGCAGTAGACTCTGAGAGGAGTACGGAAGGACATATGCTTTTCATCTTTAGGATTCTTCTTTATCTAATTATAACCAGAGAATTCATCTAGAAAAGGCATTCGTTCGAATCTGTAGGTATTGTCGATCATGACATCGGTGATTGGGAGAGGAAATTCGTCTTTGGGACATGCTGTATTGAGGTATCTGAAGTTAATACAGACTCAAACTTTTTCTATTTTCTTTATAACCGGAAAGACATTAGCCACCCAGTCCGGATGTTGTTCCTCCCTAACAAAACTGCATGCGATGAGCTTCTTAACTTCACCTTCTATAGCGTCCATCATATCAGGTCAAAATAGTCGTTGTTGCTATTTAACAGGCTTAGCATTTGGCATAATATTGAGCTTATGAGTAGCGATCTTAGGATCTAATCCCGACATATATCCATAGCTCCAGGCAAACACTTCAACATATTCTTTAATGAGCTGGATCAGTTCTTGTTTGTCTTCCTCTAAGAGGCTTTTATTGATAAAGTTGGGCCTTGGAGAAGCTTCATCTTCAACATCGATCTAGATCAGTTCATCCTTAATGGGTGGTTTATGATGTTCTAAGCAAAGTTTCCATTGAGTATCTATCCTTTGGGCCCAAGGCTTGTTCTCATAAGTCTCGATGAGGTCATTATCGTCCTCTAGAAATTCAATTGTCACCATATTGATGGAGAGTGTTAATCGATGGACATCCCCTATGTTGGTGTTCGAATCCTACGAGGAAGAATGGAAAGAGTGAGACTGTATCTCTCCATCTGACTCAGATCTATCTGGGCTTATGATCGGTGATGTATAGCCTAACCCATGTTTAGTCTTATTATAATACCGTGATGACCTTTCTTTTGGGGCGAGTAGTCGAATAGGAGTTCGTCTACCTTTACCTTCATTAAGTCCAGACCTGAAATTATAACCTATTTTTTGTATAATGTTCTTGGATTGTTGACTATAACGACGTATTTGTATTCTTCCGCAATCGTCATTTTGGGGATTACAGTCGAGTATAATCCTTTGATTACGTTCTCTATTGAAGAGAATCGTATGTTCGTCGTCGTTCAGAGGAGGAACTACAAAGAACGAGCTTTGCACATGTTCAAATGCTCTGTCATCCTGGAAAGGTTGAATTGCTTCCAAGGTAAGAGGTTCAAAATTATCCAAAATTTTTAATTTACGTTGTGCATAAAAACTGACATCGATATACTGTAAAGGAGACATTACTTTATTGATACTTTTTTCTGCTTTGACAGTTATAACAACATTTTTTACCTTGGCTGAAGACATCACCAAGTCGATAATAAGAGGAGGAAAAAGAGAAGTAGTAGACTTGTTATGATGAGGGTCGATAACAAGAGACTCAGAAGATGTGAGCTCTTTTTGCTCCACTTTCTCAGTAGGAAGGACGAGATTGATAGTCAACATCTGAGAGGATGAAGGACAAGAATTACACCCTATGAGTAGAATTACCAAAACCTTATCTGGATCGTCGTTTTAGTCGTCCTTCGTGTCCATAGCTAACAACCTTCATGTATACTTCTTTGTACATCCTGGAATCTGTATAATAGGCTTTTATGCCTCGAAAAGGAAGCAACTTCTTTTTTGATCTCCCCGTTGTCGTACACGTACATAAAGTACTGGTGCAGAGTCAATATTACGCTTATGCAACCACGGTCTACCTAACAATATGTTGCAGGAGACGTGACAGTCAATTACATAGCAGGTGAATTTTGTACTTAGATCGCCGATTTGGAGTCTCAAGCGAATCTTTCCCAATGGTTTAGTCTTCCCAAAATTGAACCCGAGAATAGTTGTAACCGTCGCTGAGAGGCTATGGACTGGAATCTTCAAAGAATCCAGTAAAGTTTTCGGGATTATGCTGAGTGCAGATCCAGGACCAACAAGAATGCGATCTACCCTCAATGTTTCGACATACCCAGTAAAGTAAAGAGGTCGGTCGTACCGATTGTCTTCCAACAGCATAAAATCATGTGTAAAGGTGATGTTTAGAATTATTTCCATCACATTATGAAATTGAGGGCATGCCATAGGCTCTTCATCCAACTTCTAAAGGTGTGCAAGGCAAGCATCGGCCTGTATCAAGGCTTCGCTTAACATTTTTCGAGTTTTCTTTGATAGACGAAGGAGGTCAAAGATCAATAATCTTGCTGGAGTATTGGCTAGTTACTTGAATATGTCAAAGTTATATAGCTTTTGAAGACCTTGCAGTGGAGTCTTTTTTAAGTTCTTGTCGAAGCAAACATGCTGTTTGCCTTTATCAGCTGCTATCGGCTTGGAAGGGCCCGAATCAGCTGTAAAGCTGATGTTGGAAGAGAATTAGGAGCATTAGGAGGAGTGAAAACTTTGTTCTCTTGACCTTCAGGGTAGTCTCTAAGATAGAGTCTCCCAAACCTAGTATCGGCCAAGACTTCTTCTTCTGAAGCAGGTGAGAGTGAAACCATATTACATGCCTTCGCTCGTGCCTTGCCTTAGGAGGGCTTCTTTCTTTGATGAGGTAACATATGATCTACCCTAAATCCTAGACTAGTATGAGACTTATTTTCTTGTATTTATAGAGATAAAGGTATTGAAGAACCTTTTCCATTATTCAAATCTGGTACTTTCTGAAGGTCATACCCCATCTTTAGAATCAGCTCACGAGATTGCTGACTATATCGATATAATTCTGGTTGATAGTCGACTTTTGACATTGGCGAAGCAGTCTCTGAAGCGGAAGGCATGGATCCTGCTGGAATAAAAGTATCATTCGAAGGTGGAACACGACCATCAAGTGAGGTGTGCTCAGTCGAAGTTATGTTGCATAATTTGTACTTAGCTAACTTCTTCGATTTGGTAGAAGAGATGGATGTCTTCTGCTCGAAGTGGACAACTAAGTCTGGATGAACCCACATGATTTTGCCTTTATCTGTCGACAAAGGTACCAAACCTTCGTTTTATGCCAACGGGAGGTTCACGATCTCCATAGTTGCTTTCAGTGTCGGGAAAACACCGTTAGGGACTTACTGAGCAAGGAAGTCCCCAAATTATAGAGAGACGATGTCGGCAGTAACCGTCTTCTCGTCCTTTTGGAGAGTGATCGCCTTAGCGTTGATTAGCTCTTGAATCTTTTCTTTGAGTACGTAGCATGCCTTGGTTGGATGACCCAAAAACCTGTGAGACATACAATACTTAGGATTGTCAGTTTTGCCTACTTTGTCTGGCCGCTTGATATCGGGCAGTTGAATCTTATTGCTTTTGATTAAGCATTCGAAGATGCTCATGATGTTGTCATCATCGAAGGAATACTCCTCCTTGGGTCGTGGTGTTGTCCTCTGTGGAGGTGTTGTTGCTGTAGATGCTGGCTGATCTATATTGATGGCTAAGGCTTCTTTACCTTTGCGAGCATTCGGGTGACTATCGCTACTAGTAATAGGATGTTTATCTTTACCATGTTTCGGTATCGGGATGCCTAGTTGCTTAAACTTTTCAGTACTGTCTTCAGCTGCCTTGGCACTCACAATAAAGAAGTCCCAATCTTAAAATTGTGTTATTCCTGTCCACATGTTGACTATAGGTAACAAGTTTGATTTGCAAGTATCTATAGTCAATGTGTCAGGGGTACCTAGAGGCAATTCTAGTACCTCTCGTCGGAAGCGCTCTATAAAATGTTCGGCTGTTTTATTAGGCTTATGTTTGATTTTGGTATGGGCTGACATAGTCATGTCGTGCGTCCCTTCATAAAATTGTTCCACGAATATCTGTTTCAAGATTGCAAAAGAAGTTATACAACCATCCAGTAGGCTTCGATACCAATCATAAGCAACACCTGCTAACCATATAACGAATACTTTAGTGAGTAAAGCATCATTCTGCTGGAGATGAATAGTCATCATCTCGAAGTGATTGATATATTGACTCGAAGATGTGCTTTCGTTGAATAGCATTATGGTCGACGACTTATATTTGGATTGGAACGGGACTTTCTTCCACTCTGCAGGGTAGGGTTGTTTGATCCCTAACTTCTGTAATCCATCTTTCTGCTTAAAAGCTTCAAACTGAATTTACAGAAGCTTGATTAATTCAAGAGGGTCACCTGATGTTTGAGGAGCAGCAGATTGATTTGTAGGATTGGGATAGAGAACCATGTTGTAAGTACTACCCCCAGCACCGGAGAGACTTGGAGTAGCCTGTGCTTGCAGGTGTATGACTTTTGGGATGGTGGTATTTATAAGAGGCTGTACTCTAGGTCCAGTATGGACATGTACAGAACCTGCTACATATTCTTGAGTTAGAACTGGATTCACAACTGGTGGAGCAACATGTTGTGTCATGATCGCCGCGGGCATATTCGTAACCATGTCAGTCATGGTCTTTTGATTAGCCTCTAAAGCAGCAATCCTTTGCTCTTGGTTAGCAGAACTGGAAGCATCTTGTTCTTCATTGGTCACATAAGCAGACACTTCTCTTGATACTAAGGATGAGCTAGTGGATAAGATAGTCCGATTAGAGTCCTTACTGTCGGGATCAAAGTCTGGTAATCTGCTACCCCCTGGGTTAGAATCGAGAAGATTCCTTTGACCGAGAAAGTCTCAACTTTGTGATCGTGTGTTTTGATAGACTCCTTCAGAAGAGTCAAGGATTTGGTTACGGAATTGCCGACTAAGAGGCCGTGATAAGTTATGCCTCGAGCGTCTTCCTCCTCCAGTGCTACGAAACGTCATATTCAAAGAGGCAAACATCAACTCATCCTCATCTATCAAGATCACATTAGGAGAGCAAGATTGATTCAAAAGGTCAAACACAGACCGTTAGCCTCGAGATAAAAATGAACCGTTCCAAAAAATGGTAAACTTACTTAAATAATAGCAAAAGGTTCAATTGAAATAAAAGGATAACTTAAACTCCTGCTTGGTCATGTCTAGGCTGTTGCTTGGTTGGCTATGCGATCCTCGAATTTACTGTTTGCTGACTTGTACCAAAATTTGATTACTACCTCATGTGAATGACAACGATGTTCGTTATGTGAAGTCCTCGGGTGTATTCTCCCACTAGAGCTATGAGACGTCATATTCGCAGAGGCAAACATCAACTTATCCTCATCTATCAGGATTATATTAGGAGAGTGAGAGTAATTCAAACGGTCAAACACAGACCATTTTGCTGACTTGTAGCAACACTTGATTACTACATAATAACAATGATGTTCATTACATGAGGTCACTGTTGCACGAGGTGAGTCTTTGATCTATCGCTTTTGTAAGATAAGCTCGCGGAGATTTGTTATATTATAAGAAAAAGAAGAAGAAGAAGAAGAAGGCAGACTCTGTCTGATTACAATAGGAATATGATGTGTGTTTTTAAACTTTTGTGTTCCCTGCGTGTACAGAGCAGTACTAAGTTCATTGCATAGGTGAGAGACTTTTTGCTCTTAGAAGCCTTTATTCCGCACGAACTGGTGGCTGGCGCAGACTGCATCAAAGTCTTTTGTCGCCATATGACTTATTCGAGGAAGTTTTGCTCTGTGCCAGTTGAGATAGGCGCACATGTCCGTGTCTGGAATCACTTGGTTGTCAGTCTGTGACACCCTCAGCCCTCCCTATTATATGCACCAGGTGGGGAGATCATGGCGAGGACCTGATTGGTGCGAAGAAGCCTGGCACGAACCAGTTTGGCGCGTAGTAGGCAGAATGCTAGTTTGTTGCTCTGTGCGCATTAGGACGGCACATTTGGTGCAACACCTATGGGCATCATTTTAATTTTCTTTACCAAAAGATGTAGAGTTTCTATTCAAAAGTGTCTGAGGACTGATTGGCGCAGAGGCACAATCAAGTGTGTTTTCTACCAAGTCGAGGACTGGAAAAGAGTGAGGAATGGCCATAGGACGCTTTCCATTGTTTTGAGCATCAACAGCCGTGGTTGGTGCGGGTGTAGACTTCGCAGTCCAGATAGCACGTACCTTCCTGTTCTTGGTCGCAATAGTGGCGCGCTTCACACCCCCGGCGCTAATTATCTCTTCGTAAGCTATTTGGTCAAATTCGACGACCAAAGTCTCCTGCGTCGTGCCGACAGATGCAACATCATATTGAGTTGTCACTTTCATGTTATAGAAGAAAGACGTCCCCAACAGAGTTGCCATTTTGTTTGCAAAAACAAAAGTTTTCGAAAAAAACATAACTATAAACTAAGAAAGAAAGTACAAGGTACAATTTTGATTCTCGGGAAGTACAACTGTAGGAATCTGATCAGAAGTCGATCACTTTATCCCTTGGACAATGTGATGTCGGAGAAGAAAAGCTCTTGAAATTGTTGTGGAAGCGGTAGAGAATTGCAGAGAATTCTTGCCTGGAATTATGATGAGCAATGATCCCTTGAGAAGTGATTTTGGGACTCTATTTATGGAGTTTTGGATAATTGTCAGACAGTTCCATTGATTGGCACACTGTACAAAAGTATGCTGATTGTGCAATGGTTTACGCGCCATGTATTGATTCACCCATTTTCGAGAATGATTAACTTAATTGCACGGGCATGTGGCTTTCTGTAAGAGAAAGGCACTGGGTTATGGGCAATATCGTGTGTACGTTCTTCGAGATTAGTGGCATGTGCGCCACATCATCTTTAATTGCTTCTGGATGATGATCGATTGGTGCCAATTTAATGAATGGTGCATTTTGTTGATTAGCGCCAACCATGAATGGTGTTGAGTGTTAAATCTTTGAAAAGTTTATCACTTAGCGCCATTTGACAAATGGTGCTGAAAAAGTAACTAACAACTATCATCATGACAAATCTGACAAAATCCTCCTTGACGCCGTGTACTCAGAACTCGAGGATATTTTCTTGACTGCTGCGTTGATACTCATCAAGACTAATGATTTAGCTTCTTGAGGAAGATTGTCACGTGGTGGCCTGGCGCTATCTGATGGATGGAGCCATTTGATGTTGAACGCCATTTGATAAATAGTACTGTGCGCTATCTGTGAGTGGCACGACGTACTCTATTTATGAATTTTTTAGCTTCTACAGGTGTAAGACACTACCTCTTTTAAGGCTCCTACCATAATCCTCCATTGTCAACGAGTCCAGAATGACGATACGAACTCAACGGTATATCCGGAATTGGATTCCGATGAGCCGATCTCAAAATGACCTGTTGACCCGGATATTGGTATCCGACTTGCACCGAAATACGTGCCAGATCTAATGTCCACCAAAACCTAGCAAATTATATGTCAACGAGTCCAATTCTGGATATACCGTTGGATTCGTATCGTCATTCTGGTTTCGTGGACATATAATTTGTTATATTTTATAGACTTGTTTTGTTCTACGTTTTTTGGTGCAAAATGGCTCCGACACAGTTACCATTTTCGACCCAAAATTACCGTTTTGCCCTTGTGTCCAAATTGGACCAATGGGTAGGCTATCCTAGCTAATTTGACCTTTCTGGACACGTTGGCGATGTTTATTTTATCGTCCGACAATATTTGTTAATAGTTTCTCTGAGTTTAACCTTTTTATAAATAATTAATAATTAATTCTTATAATGTTCGTATTTCGGGATTAGTACAACGAAACTGAGCTCAGTCAATTCCAGTGATCTCAAATCGCTGAAATTGACAAGATGGACACGTGGATCACTATAATAAGATTATCAACTTTACCGTTGATCATCTCATCTCGATTTGCGTGTCGTAAGTTTCGACGTACGAATAACGAAGTACACATTATATCTTTAATAATAAGACTAGAATTAACCCTGTTGACCAGAGTTGACCAGTTGACCAAAAGTTAACTGTAAGTCAACACTTGACCTAGTTTGACTAGATTGTTGACAGGAGTTGACCTAGAGTTGTTTTGACGTAGAAGAACCTAGGATAATATAGATTGCTTGTAGAGATTCTTTTATTACAACTTGAACACCTTGTAACCTGTGTTGCTTTAAATAGGACTCTGTGGCTTCAGTTGGACCCCTATACCTATTAGCTGTTCAGGTTATCTCTGATCATTTCATATCTTGTTTAGGATTATATTTCCTGCTTTAGATTACTTTACATGATGCTGACACGTTGGAAATACGGATTAGTACTATATGGATCTTGTTGTACGATGTTATCCCCTTAGCAGATACATCGGGTATTCGTGTTCGTGTACCTTATCATGAGCATCGTGTACTCCTTGTATTCGTGACATTCGTGTACAAATCGTGTGAAATCGTGTATATTCATGTATTTACATGATCTCGTGCGCGACTATACTTCGTGTGCAATAACATAACTTAGCTAGATCCTTGTGTATTGATTGGGGCGAGGGAGTAGAAGTAGTTATGTAATCAATCCAGTAGATTACTCGTGTACAACCTCTGTAGATTACTCGTGTACAACATCGTGCCGTTTACATAATCATCTTGTGGTCTGAATCACTAGTCACTGATAGTTCTCTATATATTGTAGCTATTTACTTACAATCTCTCTCTTTTATATCATCTTGTTCTTCAGTTTCTTGTATCTTACTCTCTTGCATGCTTTATATTTTCTAGCCTGTTATGATTTGTTGAGATGTACTGTACTCGCTCCTGTCCTGACTGGACCTGTTGATAAATTTTACAGATAGCTTGGAGATTGCCTGCTAGCCTAGAGAAGACATAGTAGAGGTTGTATAGATAGTTATTTCAGTCGTCTTGAGTTGTATTATTATATGGATTACTGTATTTGAGCTTTGAGGTGTTTTCTGGTTTTGTGTATCTTAGACACTTAGACTTCTGGATTGTATCTCTGTGATTTTCGTTCTGTTTTATCTATCCTTATCATGCTCTACCTTAGATGTGATTGAGACTATATTGCTATGTCACCTCCATTCGGAGTGTATATACTGTACAGGTACCTTTATATTGTTAGATGTTAGACCTAGGACAGCGTTCTACCGCCGACACTGCGGCGTAGGCTGGACGTACCCACGTCTCTTGCCCTTACTCTAGGGTGCGGGTCGTGACATTGGTCATCAAGACTAACGATTTAGCTTCTTGAGGAAGATTGTCACGTGGTGGCCTGGCGCTATCTGATGGATGGAGCCATTTGATGTTGAACACCATTTGATAAATAGTACTGTGCGCTATCTGTGAATGGCGCGGCATACTCTATTTACGAATTTTTTAGCTTCTACAAGTGTAAGACACTACCTCTTTTAAGGCTCCTACCATAATCCTCCTTGCATGCATCCTTTCTAGATAGGTTAGAAGTCATCATTCCCTGAGGATATAAATGAGCAGAGACTAAATTTCAAAGAATACAAGGAATTGAGTTTGTAAGAAACAACAAGATATCGATGAATCAATGATTAGAATTTCCTAGATTGTGATTGAGTAATCCCTAAACTCCTAGTAATCCATGTCCTATTGCAGGCTCTTAATATTACTCTAAACCTTAGTACTACTAGGACATTCCACTAATTGCGAAGCTTGACCTACATGGGCCACCAAACGTTTCCAAACCCGCACCCGAGAATTGGACATTAGTCGTGGATACGTCCAGCCTACGCCGCAACACGGCAGTAGAAAGTTGTCTAAAACTCAAATATAATATTCCTTTCCAATAATGTACTATCATTTTCAAATAGAAATGATATAGATCCAAAGTTGAGAATAAGAAGATATCTATAACTCAATCACAACAACTAAGGTTGAAGAGTTCTAAGTAAATGCATAAACCACATTCGAGAGTCTAAAACATAATCCAAAAAATCCAACGGCTCAAAAAAATCCCAAATCCCAAATACATATACAACCCAAATATTGTCACGACCCGTACCCGAATGTAGGGGTAAGAGTGCGTGAGACACGCCCAGTCTACGTCACAACATCGACGGTAGAACGCTATCTAGATCATCAATGATAATTATCAACAATACACATATAACCTGCCAATGATATCTCAACTCTGAATGGAGGATGATATAATGGTATAATATATACCCAATCACAATATGCTATAAGGAAGATAAATGTGACGATAATGATGAGAAGAAATAAATTCAAAAGAAACCAAAAAATACAAGTGTCAGATAAACAACAACCAGTCTAAGAGTCTTACTATCTCAACATCCACATAAGTCCAAAGTAGAAATATACAATGTCTCAAAACTAGAATATGTCCAGTATAATAAAAAACTAACTTCTACTAAGCCACATCTAATGGAGTCCCCTCTACTAGGGATGGCTACTCCCGATTCTCTTGTAGATAGCCCTCATCTACATCTGGTCCATAATAGGTTGGATAGAAGTCCTCAAGATTCTCTTAAAAAAAATTATCCAGTCAGGATTGAAGCGAAGCATATAACTCTAACAGTTATTCCAATTATATGATAAATGCGATAAAACAGTAATAGTGAGTGTAATATATGATGAGAATATAGAACTGTACCATAACCTATCAATAACAGTATGAGAGATCGAAATACAAGACTATCTGGCATACCAGGCAATAGGAATAAAAAGACAGATAAAATAAAGAGTATCGCAATGAATATGAAAGAGGTAGGAAGGAACTGAACCAACTATAGTTTTGAATTATCATTTCCAATAAATGTTCAATCATTAAACAATGTCCATAATAGTACGGCTCAATCATACGGGTAACGTATGATCGACTATTCACAATAGTACGACTCAATCCTATTGGATTGACTATCCATAATAGTATAATTGTATGGCTCAAACCAATAGGATTGGGTATCCACAATAGTACAATAGTACAGCTCAATACAATGGGATTGGCTATCCATATTAGTACAATTGTACGGCTCAATCAAATAGGATTGGCTATCCACGACATCATAATAGTACACGGTTCAATCCAGTAGGATTGGCTATCCATAATATCATAATAGTACGGCTCAATCTAATAGGATTTGCTATCCAAAATAGTATAATTTGAGTCCCATCACGATACGAGAACCATAATATAGAGTCAACATATGAGCAGGGTGATCGAGGTGTACAATAAGATATGAGAAGTAATATATCATGATGGAACCCATAACAACTAAATCATATAACTATCGTGTCAAGAATCAACTAGAACATCACTGAGTACATGGATCATAACAAATATCAAATAATGGAAACTATCAGAGAATGTAGTCACCTGTGATCCTAAGAAATGAGTGGAGATTAATGTCTAAAATGGAGTCACAAAGAACTAGATAAGAAATATTAATGTCAATTGGTGCTTTGGAGTGATAATCATTGATATCTAAATTGAAATATGATTTCTAGGTCAATTATAGGCCACGGAAGTCAAAATAGGTAATACCTTGCTAAACTAGTTCAAACTAGTCATTATCTAGGTTTCTAGGTTTATACCTTGCCATACCAAGGTATCCTAGCTAATACTCGATAATACTAGCTAATAGCATATGTATCTACCCTATGATATAGAAAGATAGGCACATGCCAATATACCTTAGCTCATTTACCCAATTACCTATATATACACATTTACATACATACACTACCTATACCTTATTACCCATTCCCTACATTCATACCTACATCCATTATCCATATCATCACCTAGGTATGCCCAATTATTCATGTGTACCCTTACTAATCTACTTTAACACATACCCTACTACCTAACCCCTTTAAATATCTTACATATAATACCTATCTCTACGTATATTATTACCTATACCAATATATCCTCATTACCACACACACACACACAAACTTGATTCCTGTTCCAACCCTGTTGCTAGCAATTTGCTGTTACAGTCTGTCTGTAGCAAACAAATACTGTTGTTAGCTCTCCAATTTGTATTGCTACCTAGTGCATTGTTATCTAATGCTATTGCAGCTGCAAAGCTGGGCAAGGCAAGCAGTTTACTGCATGCTGCTGATGCTTCTACCCTGTCTGCTCTTGTATGCAAGTAGCAAGTCGATACTGCTGGCCACCCTCACCTATTTCTACTGGTTCTACTGCTCTATCTCTCCTTCCCTCAAACTGCTGTTACTGCTGCTTGCCCAACATAACCAGCTGCATATGTTGTTGCTCCCCATTGTTCTACTATTGTTGACCTCCTTCTATTGCTACTGCAATTAATAGTAATCAGTATTACTGCTGCTACTGCTGTGCAAGTGCAGTACGCAAGTGCACATCTTCCCCCTCCATTTTTCTACTGCTACAAGCTACTGTTGTCCTTATTTCTCTGCTACCTGCCTGCCAAGCAGATCATAATAAATCCCCTCCCCCACTTACTAACATCTAACATTCAAAACTCTAGGATGCTCTAAGACACATACACAAGATACAATCCTATGACATACACATGGATATAATTCTATCCAAAAGTACATATATATACACACCACTCTATCTATATACATATACATACATACACATATCAATCTATATATACACAAATATTTCAATGTCTAAATACCTACATATATCTATATATAACATATATACAAATCCACATAAATGCACCTATAGATTGTAGCGCCCCGCTCCGCGAAGGCAGTAGATAAACAGAAATATCAGATTTCCTGACTCTAGAACAGAAGACGATTGATCTGGGTGAGTGGACGGAGACTCATTTTTTTATTCTTTTACGCTTAATAAAAGTATGAGTTTTTGAATGAATGTCATTACTAATAACGATATGGTAATTCTTGCGAATGCTAATATGGCGAATCAGTATACTTATAAGAGAATTTACATGTTTCTATACTAAGGCAAGAAAAGAGATAATCTGTATGCTAAGAAGTAAGATTGTTGCCTGCTAATAAGGAATGAATGCCGCCATGATCGATAGAACGTTGCCATACTAATACAAAAAGAGATGATGACATGCTAAAGTTAGAATGTTGCTTCAATCAATGACCCATTGCCATTCTTAATAATAAGAGAAAATATAATGCTCATATGTCGCTAAGTAGTAAGCTATCAAGAGTAGAGTTCATGCTTGTTGTTTTAAGCTATTATCATGCTTGCTTAAATGAAGATTGCATGTTGTCCCTCTATTGTATGCTACAAAGACAGAGATCTATAGAAGTCATATTGTACTGTTAAAAGAGATGATACGTCTTATCTATATAGAGAAAGGAATAGAGCTACTGGCTCAGTTATATGAAAAGTAGAGAACAGATGGAATATGATTGCTGACTGATAATCTATGCATCCTAGAGTTTTATCTGATAGAGTTGTATTTATGTATTAGTGTAGGACAACTTATGCAGAAGTATAAATCTTTACGACCGGATCCGAAGAACTAGAATCGCTCAGCCTAGGGGGGATAGAGTAACACCCAGAGGTAAAGAGACTTCGCGATTGGGGGGTGTATAGAGTATCCACTAGCGACGAGCTGAACCAAAGGGTCACATCGGATAATTATAAAGAATGACCCATGGACCATCATATAGATAGGCATCGATTAGTGAAGAAATGAACCCTAAGCTGCAGCTGCTAGCATGTACGTTATCAGTACAGAGTTGAACCATGAGTCGTAACTGCTGGTATACATATATTTTAGTGCAGAGGTGAGCCTTGATTCACAGCTGCTAATCGATGGCATGCATATAGAAAGATTGTTGTTAGCCTAACACTATATAGATGAACAGAGAACATTGTCGATTATGTATAGTATGCCATTGTAATCCTTGTCTTATGTATGGATGGATCGTCGGCTATGGGTAAGAATCACTGAATAAGTGATGTCCATTAATGCTTATATTTCTACCATGAAATGCTTCTATGAATAGTCTGATGCAAATAAAATACTATTGTTCCAAGAGTTAATAAAGCTGTATGATGCCTATAATACTGCTAAAGTCCCTAATGAAATGATATGGCTCATGAAACATGCTGCACACTTCGCATGAAAGAATAGTCCCTTATATGCTTGAAATGAATAGATGTAAATTGTGGCATTTTGAAAGTGTTTTCAAAAGAGATATAAACTGACTCTGTACTGCATGAAATGAAAATAGGTAAAAGTAGCAAGATCAAATCATAAAAAATATTCTATCGCTAAATTACTTAGTGAACGATTCAGACGGTGTAGCCTTTGTTCATATCACCAGTATGTTAAAGTACTGACCGACCACCAGCTTGCCTGCAGTTGCAAGGTAGATGAAAAGAATGATCCAATGCGAAAGCCCGAGCCTCATCCTTAGGAGCCAGAAATCAGAAGAGATGCAAAGAGATGGTCATCTGTTCTAAAGAATTGGTTTTATATATAAAGGGATGTAATGTGTGGAACATGATCATTATAATCTGTAATATTTCTGAGAGATTGTAAGCCAAGTATGGCATGTATCAGAGAAACAATGAGAGCTTGTAATTTGTTTAAAAGATATTAATAAAGAGAATTTATTTATGCTATCACTGTGTTCAATTCATATTCTCCAATATGTCCATTGCTGCTAAAATATTCTATAGTTATGTTCCGCTGTGTTATTGTATATCTTATATATTTTGTCTTTGCACAGGTCTTGGCCTTGTACAAGTGCAACTTAGGCTCGCACGGTATCACGCCCAAGCAAGGATGAATGGTTCCACATAGCCCAAAGAGAGGGCAAAAGGACTCTACGGGATCGCAGTGTGACATAGATACACACACATATATTCATAACCTCCTAATAGTACTCTAATCTCTCCATCATACACATAGGCATAAGCCTATCCTCATACACATGACACTCATACTCTATCGACCCATACACAAATATACCTATATGTCACTCACCCATATGCATAACACCAAACAATTGGTGTGCACCACACTAGTATCGCACCAGTACTCGGATATTCTTATGATACGCCCAAGATACCTATACCTAATATTGTCCGACTCTACCCAATCACATGAGCATGTCCAAAATAAAAATTAGAGCCTAATTAGAATAATATTTAGCTAATGCAATGTGTCATGAAAAAATTGATATGTGTGTCATAAGTGTCGGAGGAGAAAACCCCCAAAATGATTTCGGGTCATACCGCATCATGATACATCATACTCGTACCTAATTATGGATACGGATCTAGACACACACAACTAACATAAGTCTACATAGATCTAAATTACCAAATAAGAAATACTTGGTGCACCAATCTCGAATTTTTTCCAAATTTGGTACGAAGCTCAATGTAATTTCTACATAAAGAGTCACTAGAGCCTAGTTCTTCCTCCTATAGGTAGTCTTAATCCATGGATGGATTCTTAATGGTCAAATTGAACAATCAGAATATAGATAAAGGAGAAATTGAGATGTATACCTGTTGGAGATGGATTCCCAATGCAAAGCCCAATGGATACAAATCAGATACAGACTCCTAGCCAATAACATCCTCTACTAGTGGTTCTAGCCACCAATCTCCTATGCTCCTCCAAGGAATAGAAATAAAGAGGATTGGAACGGAATTAAAGGAAATAGGTTGAGGGAAGGATCGATTTTGGAAAGAACACCTAAAAGGAAATTAATGGCACATGAAGAAAAAGAAAGAGAGAAAGAGGCTCCCTTTCTATAGCTAGGGTCAGCCATGCTCTCCCCTCCATACGAATATGCAAAGTCCAAAATTCTCCTTCCAAGTTGTCATGGTGGCTAATCTAATTAATGGAAGCTTCTAATCCTAATTTGGTAATTAAACTAATCACTATTCATTAAATGGAATGACTAAATTGAGTCTAGTTGGGTCTAGTCTAAAGTGTTGTTCCCAGTGTCATATCAATCTAATTGTTGGGCTCTAGTGTTAGGTCAAGTGTAATTGGGTCCAGTAACATGAGTCTAATAAATATGCATATCCACTAACCGACTAATCACATAGTCTATTGTAATTAGCTAGCACACAACCAATATATATTATCATCACTAGTACAATTATTAAACAATGATTGAAATAACAAAAATATCCCTCTCATTAGGTAGTTACAATCTTACCCTCCTTAGAAAAATTTTATCCTCGAAATTAAAAGATGAAGTAGGGATAGCTCTCACACAACCCGCCTCTTCTTTTCTAGATCGATATAATCTATCTATTCCAATCCCCTCTAATACAACCCTCATTTAAAGAATCTTACCTAAAGCTATACAAGCATATAATTCAATTGAAAAGAAAATCATTCATTGGTTATCAAATATGCATGGTTATGAACTTAACCAGGCATGATCTTGCAGTCTCTATATGGGTTTAGCTCTATCATAACAAATTTTTATGCTACTATAAGATACTAAGAATCAAACATATCAATAGATGGAAAGGAAAAGAACGGGACCTGTAACCCATCACCTCCAGCATTGGCTCCTTCAAGTGTCTTCACAAAAGCCCTGTCCTGCCGATGTATCTCCCTCTGCTGGTGCTGCACATGATGTTGTGCCACTGGTAGCCTAGTCGGACCCCTACGGTCTGGGGCTGCACATTGGGCTAGACAACCTAGGAGACAATCCTCACTTGATGTCCTCTCATTCCACAGTTCAAGCATACTCGAAGCCTATTTCTGTAATTTTCCCAAGTATGTCCAGACTTCCTACAGAAGGCATAAGTGGGAGTTCGCTGAGTCTGTCTCTAAGGTTGAACCTGCTGAATGGAAACTCTAGTTGGTGGGTGGTACTCCAGTTGAGGCTAAAAAACATCCTTCAAAATACGGGAATGCTTGGCTGGTCCCACACTGCCATTAGAACCAACCAAAACATCACTATGTCTCTTGGGTCTGAGGTCGAAGTCCATCTCAACAATCTGAGCATCCATCAAGATATCCTCAAAGGTAGCTGTACAATGCCCAGAAGTACACAACCTGACCTCTCTTTAGACCCTTTCTGAACTTTCGGGCCCAATTTCTTGAGTCCCAGACCATGCTCTTTGTAAAATGGCTCAAATGGCATAAATCAGCGACATACTCGTCGACTGACATGCTCCCCTAGGCCAAGTCATAGAACTGACTATTCAAGGCTCCTAGAGCCGCGTTAGGAAAGAACTTCTCCTTGAAAAGCTTTTTGAAAGCCTTCCAAGTAAGTTATGTCATGGTATGCCTTGGCTCCATGTGATACCAAGTGAGTGCAATGTCAAACAACTGATTGCATGCTGCCTCAACCTACAAACTCTTAGGAATTTAAGCCAAATGCAGAATTCTCTCAATGTCCTCCAACCAGTGATCTACATAGAGTATTCCTTCGGTACCTTTAAATTCCCAAAATGATATTCTTTTGAAGTCCACTATGGTACTAGACCTCGACTGTTGCTAAACTGGTGCAACCTGAGGGTGGACAAGTACCATCTTCTTAACTGCAGCTAATGCCAACTGGTAGGCACTCTCAATACTCTAGTGTATCACCTCAGTCTCTCGCTGATGTACCCCAGCCTGTGCTCTCTGAGGCTCCATCATCTATTAGAATAATGCAAACATCTATGCTGCCTCAGTCGGCACTGGAGGTGGTGGTGGAATACCCTCTAATTCTATAGGAATAGTCCTATGGACAAGTAGAGGAGTGCCTCCAAAAGCAACTGAAACCCCTACACGAACGGAAGAAATAGTAGGAGCACCTCCCATAGCAGGAATATGGGGTCAAAAAGTAGAAGACCTCTCATAAGTTATTGCGGGTCCAGAGTATATTCTTTGGCGGCATCCTAAAGATAGATCAAAATAAAAAAAAATTAATATGGCACAACATAAGATATTATCAAGGAAGGACACTAATTGAGAAAGATAGTAATCAAATAAAATAGAATAGAATATAGTAATTTCAATCCCTAAGAGTCTAGCATGTTCCATGCTAAAAGCAAACAATCGAACATTTAAGGATATTAGAGGTGCTAAGCCGAGAACCAATCTAAACTAGAACATGATAATCATACTTTTGTGCCCGAAAATTATGTTATCCAGAATCTTTGCCTCACTAGTCAACATAGCTGTGATAACTCAAGGTTCTAAATTTATGGTGTATAGATCTAAAATTATGTTGTTCGAAATAACCGCCATGCCAGCTAGCTTGGCTGCGATAAATTCCAAATTCCCTAACTAAGACACGTGTATCCAAAAACATATGACCAAGAATTTTACGTCGCCAACTAATATGGTTGCGGAAAACTCTAGACTCCATGACCAATATAGATGGCTGCAGTCTTCACTGCCACGTCTAGTCGGTACTACTTGAATATACCCTCGATATAGTCAATAAACTCATCTTGATACAAAAATCATAGTCAACAACGAACACTAAGAATCAAATTCAACAACAAACAAGGGACAGTGGACAAAAATAAGTAACATATTTCGAGATATAGTTTATAGTGAGATTCTTCAGGGTTATCCCAGGAATCTCTTAAGGAGTCCTAATGTGTGATTGAGTTTTCTTTCATCCTATTATCCTATCGTAGGCTCGCAGCGGTACTACTAAGCCATTGCACTACCACGACTTTGCTCTAATTGTAAAGCCTGACCTGTATGGGCTACCATAAATATATGTCATGGCCCGCACACGGATGTAGGGGTACGCATCGACGGTAGAACATTGTGTAGATCATCAATGCTAATTATCAACAATACACATATAACCTGTCAATGATATCTTAACTCTGAATGGAGGATGATATAATGGTATATAATCTATACTTAATCGTAATATGCTATAAGGAAGATAAATGACATGATAATGATGAGAAGAAATAAATCCAAAAGAAATCCAGAAATACAAGTCTCAGATCAACAACAACCAGTCTAAGAGTCTAACCATCTCAACATTTACATAGTTCCAAAGTAGAAATATACAATGTCTCAAAACTAGAACATGTCCAGTATAATAAAATACTAACTGCTACTAAGCCACATCTAATAGAGTCTCCTTAACTGGGGTTGGCTACTCATGGTTTGTTTGCCATTAGATTTTTGGGTAGAGAGATTACTTAGGATGACATGTATCTTTTACGACGATAAGGAAAGAAGAGATAGTTTGGAAAAAGACTCCTTTCCTTTCATTTATATAATACAATTTTGAATAGTACAACAAAGCCCTAACAAAGAGGATTTGTTAATACAAACAAAGATTCCGAGGAAGTGTGTCGATGGAGATCAGGTACTGCAATGACCCCTTTAATCTGTTGACGATCTGATACTTAATAGCTTCTCGAAGTACTTTCTATGACTCTTTCCTATCTATCTTGTACCCTCAATGTCAAGGTTGATTTAGTGGATTCGATTAGTTTATGATTCGATAATCTGATCTTTGATGATCTTTCTATGCCGATCTTGGTGATGTGCACCTTCTTTAAATTTTTCTTTTAGTAGGCAAGCTATGAAGGAGGTAATGATGAGGGAAGGATCTCCTGCATGGAAGATGCCATCTGGGTGTCACAGCTATTTAGGAAGGCTATTTAATTGCTCATCCTAGTCGAGGCGTTGATTGAGCGACCGTTGCTGCGTGAGCTTCAGAGGAGGACTTAAGGATCCTCGGATGTAATTGTCGGTGGTTATGACTGTCCATTCGTACGAATTGATCCTAGGTGACCTAGTATGTGTGAATGTTTAGGATAACTTGACGTTTGAATGGTGTGGTTGGGTAACGCGTGTGCCATAAACGGAAGACTTAAATCGGGGGTACGAACTTTGATTGATGTGTGGCACTGGCCATGATTTGAAAGGAACCTGCGGTTTGAGTGAGGCGATTATAATACACATGCCATAAATATCGTTTTGATCCTTCCAGCTGTTACCAATGGGATTTGAGATGATCTGATTTAGGATGTGAAACAGTTTGTGATGATCAGGTCCTGGTGTGAAATAACTTATTTTGATCTGGTCCGGGGCATGGACCAGCTGGCTTGGTGAGAAAGGTCGCTCCGCCTGGGATTTGAGTCGTCTGCCTTGATATGGAGACTGGTGGGTAGTTAGAGCCTCAACCCTCCTTGGCCGCATGGTGGCCTTTCAGAAGGGAAGTCGTATGGTGCCTGGGCGACATGTGAGTTGGTCGTATGAAGTGCTCTAGTTGCCTTTTGTTCTATGAAGGCATTTTAGCTTGATGTACTGTGCTATTGGGATTTGTCATCCCACTAGAGGTCTCTGGGCCTTCGTACATGTTGTCTGGGGTAGTTTGGCCCTGATTAAGCCTGGGCAATTTTTATGCTTCTACAAGGCCCTCTTCAAAGTTTTCAAACTTAACAATGAGTTTGGAATACTTCGAACAGAAGTATGGGCTCTTCAGGGTTCTTGGGCCACTAAGGCTTCTATAGAGTTTCTTATAATGTTCGGTCCCAAAATATGTAGGACTAGGTATGTAACAAGCCAACCGTATAATAAATATACATAAGCTGTAAATGAGTATAATCACGACTGACTAAATCTCATCTATAAAATGAAAGAACAAAAATATTATAAAATCAAATATGAGTTATCATTTGTATAAGTAGCTTGGTGGAGACAAATCCATTACCAAACCTTTTAAATAAGAAGTAATAAATAACAATGAAAAGTATTTGTCACAACAGCAAATGATGATCCAAGAGCAAGTCATCTGCGATAGAAAAGAGAAGACCACGATCTTGGCTAGAACTCCTGCGAAAAGTCATGAACACACACACCTACAGAGATCACCAGGTCCTCAGAGGGATGTAACAAGTTACATAAAAACATGCCATATAACTGAATATCCAACATGTCACAAGTAAAAAGTAAAATATTCGAAAGCATAACTAGGTCTAGTATCCCATCATTGTAATAGTGGACCATTCCTAATCCAAACAAGGACAAGTGGTGACATACTATTCTGCGATGTGACACTGCCCCTTGCCATGATCGGAATAAAGTGTGACAAGACATCAACTAAGGTCACTTAACCATTCTACTGTGAATATGCAGTTAAGAAAAAACTTTCAACACATGGGCACTCTGGCTAAATGGTTTTGGCATAGTTTCCTCTCTGGGTACCGGAGGACTTAAAGCATAGATATTCTTCGAACATCTGAGGCAAGTAGGAACAGTAAAGGGGGTAGTCATTTCCGTCCAGTAGAGCTTCCAGGTACAAAAGGGAAGTGCATATTTGGCCTATACGCTAAGAAATTGTCCTCCCCATCCTATGCACCTATCGATGTCGTACCCACGACATTGTACCTCTACTAAGTGCCAAGTCTTCTAGCATGTATCTATTTGGTAGTTAGACCTAATGTGTGCATACGGGTGATCATCCAACATGCAAGTTATCTCTAAATGCTACTCACAACTCACACACATCTCATGGCACATTTGTGTTAAAGTTTATGAAATTGCAATATACAATTGGTAGTCCCTTAACTCTAGGTCCTTATGCATAACTTAAAGATAAGTATAAAAACAAGACTAACATTTGCACCATGTATAACTAGAAGCATAATAAAATAAACTGTACACAGATAACATGGATGCAACTGGATGAACTCGATATAGACAACCAATAAATATGCAGTAACTAGACAACAAAAGTGTAAAATAACTATAAGTAGTAACTATGGCAAGGTATATTTCCTGGGGTGGTGTGGACAATCTGACATGTCCCAATTTGAATGGTCGATGTGGAGGGGTCTAAATTCGCGAGATAATATGAATGCACGATTAGTCGTGATTAATGATGATGACCAAAAGAAAATTTTGTGGAGAATAAACACATATACTATTTTAGAAAATATATTTTAATATTTAAAACTAGATTTTATTAGTCAAAAAATATGTTTTTAGGTAAATATTTGAAAAATCAAAAATCGTTTTTAGATTAATACTTCTAAGGTTCTAAAAATAGGATTTTTATGAAAAAACTATATTGGTTAAAAATATTTTAGAAATATGCCTGTAATTATTTATTATAATAAATAAACCATTTTTTAAAAGATCTTATAAATACTTATCCACTTTATGTAGACACTACATATAAAATCCTTTTAAAGGCCAAAACCCCTCTAACATATACTTATATGTATATAAAGCCCAAACTAATGTTATCAAATCTAATGCCCAAAAGTATTTATATGTATATAGGACAGTGTGAAGGTATATAAGTTCGCTGATGGTATTAACCCTAACAAATCCATAGAAAATATTTTCCATATATTGGAAGGCCCAAAATATTTCAAGTCAATAATTTCTTTTTAATAAAACAAATAATCAGTATTAAGGCCCAAGGTAAATATTTAACAACAGTAATAATAATACATAATAATATTTATACATATATGTATATACATAAATTCATACTAAGGCCATATAGTTTAATATACGGGATTATAGCCCAACCCTAAAAAAAAGTATTAAATTTATTTCAGCCCGATCCCATATTTATTAATATGTCCAAAATAAATTTTCTAATAACTATATTCCCAAAAGAAAATCCATTAAAAGCCCAAACAAGATTCCTACCATTCCCAAAATATTTAATCTGTTTGCAAAACCCATGGATCTTGAGCCCAATCCAATTTTTCTACAGGGCTCAACCCATATCCAAAAAGTGAAAGAAAATTAAAACCACAATCAACCAGAAAGAGGAAAGAGAGAAAGAGAGAGGGTTTGAGGCCAGGGTGAGAGAGCCAGAGAGTGAAAGGGTATAGAGAAGGAGAAGAAGAGGAAGAAGGAGTAGGAGAGTGTCACGCCCCTGTCCCAAAATATGCGAGACCTGGCCACGTGGCAATGACCAGCTATGCATTCAAACAGACTCCAGTCCAACTCGAATACGTGTAAGCTGTCAAGTGTCCAGGTATCCATAGTATACATCCATGAATTCTACTAAACTATTAAGAAAAACTAGATATATAATACTACAGAAAGATAATAAGAAGGCATCAACTAACGATACCTGAAAAAGAAGTCCAGAGAAGTATCCCCAACAACCTATGTCAGATCTCAGCATATACCTAGAAGGAAACCGAGTCCTCAGTGGGATGTAGCAATATACATAATATAGATGCCTAGCTACACTATAATCATGTAGAAATAAGAACATAAGATATCATGTGTGCTATTACTAGCCAGTCTATATGTAAATGCAATGAAAGACAAATCTAGCACGCTTGGGCTGACACGACTCGCGACTCCAGTACATGGGTAGTGCTCATCTGAGTCCTAACAAGATTCTCCGTGTAGTGCTCACCTCGAGTCACCAGCAGATACACAAGTACACGGGTAGCGCTAACCTGAGTCGCTAACAAGACTCTCTGGGTAGTGCTCACCTTGAAGCACTAATGATACAAATATAGACCCAAACATAGCCCAAACGTCTAGTAACTGTCCTTTCCACCCAATACAACTACGAAAAATTGGGTCTATGTCAGAATAATCACAGGTGTACCAACTAACCACGAGACAAGTGATACAACCGGAATCATAATGATAACAAGTAAGTACGGGTACACCAAGCTACTATGCAAGAAGAATCTCATGTCAAAGTCGGTGTCATCTGGAAAAAAATAAAATACAGCTAACAACAAATAAGGAAATAAACAACTAACTAAAATAATAGAATGAAAATATATATTTATATATATATATATATATATATATATATATATTATATATATATATGTGTGCATGAAAATAGAGATATATACTTTCCTGGAGTTGTCCAAACTGTGTTGAGACTGCAGATAATAAGGTCTAGTCCAAGCCTAACCACGTATTATTGCTGGCACAGTCCACGAAATCTACCAACCCAAAAATACAACCTTAAATCATCACACAATAATTTTATAAGCCTATTTACCGACAAATCCATATTAGGTTTACTTATAGAATAGTTACAATTCACCATAGATACCTAAACTCTGCATAAATACATATATTTATAACCTTTTATATTTAATTATAGGAAATACATATATATATATATATATATATATATATATATATATATACAAAATATATTTATATATATGTATATTTCAAAACCTCCAATTTATTGATGTACAAGGCACAAAATGCCGAAGCCTATACAGAAAAGCGTAACTCGCGCGAAAGGACAACAAAATAGGAAAGCCGGTCAGAGCCAGTGGGCTCGCAAAGAGCTGAACCAAAAATCTCCTGGTCCGCGGTTAAGGTGGCAACCTCTGGTGCCCGCCCTGGGCGGGGGAACGATGATTGCTGACCTTGAGAACCTGTCTGTAGACTTTCCTGTACAGTTGTGGGGAGTTGTATAAGCGACCTTCAAATCTGTGCTTGTATTTATTTTTCTATAAAATCAAATGACGACGGCTGTGACGATCTGGTGCCTGTTGGAGTTTCTCCAGTTGGCGAGAAGATAGTTGAAGCCCCCAGTCTGTTGGCACATACGCCATCTGATGGAGAGGTGGGACCACAGCTGGTTAGCTAGATCACCGGAGTGCAGAACGCGTTTCGCGGTCTCTGCTTGCGGAAAGGGGCAGCAGTGGCATCTCGACGCGAGGCTATAGCCGATGGAGTTGAAGGCATCGTCGGTAGGGAGTTTTCTTCGCTACGCTCTCCAGATGAGGATGGACCATTTGTTAGGGATGGTGGACTACCAGTAGGGGGCGAGAAGGGGGTTAGGCTCTCCTGCGCCTCTCGTCATAGTTCTAGCAGAAGCTAACATTAATTCTCTGTCGGAGTTCAGGGACCACCGCAGCATTCCTGAATCATCGGTGGCCATCAAGGGTTCCACGAGGTTCTGACCGATGAGAATACGGTGCCAATTGGCAGAAGATCTGCTGTTGGTCGCAACCGTCGTTGGATAGGATTGCCGAAAATACTTAGCTTTCATGAATCGTGACCAGATCGAGTTTTCTGTGCGGAGCTTTGTCACTACCATATCTCTAGTGTGAGGGTATTTTTGTCATTTTTGGGGTAATTTAAATTTATTAGAATTAATTTGAATTTATGGGAATTTTTAGGAATTATTTTGGAATTATTTGGATTAGATTGATCTTGGCTAGTTTGGACCCTTGTAGACCAACCTGGGAGCTAACCCTAGTTAGTATGAGTTTGGTTAGGATATGTGACTCTAGTCTAACCTAGCCTAATCATTGGTTTAGTCATTAGACTCTAATTAGCAAAAGGATTAGAAAGTCATAAGTCATGGCTTATGATTTTAGAGCTCTTAATTAATCAATTAAACCATAGCCTAAGTAACTTGGCCCAAAGCCCAAGGATTGACAAAACCCTAACCCTAAGAGTAGTGGCCGGCCACCTATCCTCATAGGGATCCTCACCATATAAAACCCCTCCTAAAATCTAGGGCTAGCCTCCTTTCCTTAGGAAATTTATTTCAAGAAGAAAGAGGTGAGTTCTCATCCTCCTAAATTCATATAAATTCTATTTTAGGTCCTATTTTCCCCAAACTAGTTGCATGAGATTCTAATATTATTGTTCTTGCTATTATTGGAACCTTGGATTAGTTTGAGGATGATTTGATTTGAAAGTTCATCAAGAGGAGAGCATTTGAATAGGGATTTTTTATTGAAAGTTCATCAAGAGGTAACACTCTCAATACTCCATGGATTTTCAATTTGTCTTCATGAATAGGAAGCCCTAAGGGTCCCCTAAGAGTCTGGATAGGGTTCGTGTCGGGTATCATGGGTTTCGTGTCCGTTTTCGACACGTATCAGAGCTTGGGTTGAGTGTTTGACGAAATGCCTCAAAGGGCATTTCGATCTTGTTTGCACAGTGTTTTTGAATAGGAATATTAGTTTTGATCTTGCTTATGGATTCCTGTTCTTGTGTGTTAGTGTTCGTGTCGCTGTGTGTCGGATTCGTGGTGTGGACACGCGCGTGCACACGCTCGCGCGCGTGCTACAGGGATCCCCTGCTACACGGGCCCTGTAGCGGACACGACACACCTCTAGGACACGTGAAACTCGACACGAGCCATGGGGCACTGACTGACACGCCACGTGTCAAGTCCACATGTCCCCGTGTCGTATCGAGGGAGGAATTGATGGTGCATGGGGTTTGCACTGTCTGTGCACACGAGCTATAACTGCCACTGATACGCATGTGTAAATCGGACATGCGGACACTGGGACACAGAGCAGGTCGACCTAGACCTAGCCCTAGTATAGGGGTACACATGTGCACGAGCACGTGGCCTAACACGTGCTGTGTTGTGTGCGCGACACGCGTGCACACGTGCACGAGGAACAGCTCACTGTACACGATTTTGGTACATTGTTTTGAATGGACACGTTTGTGTCCACTTGGGTGGACACAAACCACTTGAGTGACATGTACACAAAGTGTATCCATGTTACCCACCACTGTTTTAGCTTTTTAAATAAATTTTGATGATTAATTCTCATTAACCCAATGTTAACTGATACTTGATGTTCTGAATTATTTTCCAGTTTTCTAATTTGAGTTTTTTCTGATGAATTAACCTATTAATCACTGATTAATGTATGTTTTATAAACTCTAATCTAATCCCCTATATGTTATCTTGCTATGGTTGAAAATTGGGGTTGAATTGATAGGTTTTGGACTGAAAACTGAGAGTTCAAGTTGTGGACTGTTTTAAATGGTTTAATGTAATATAATGTATGGTATGAACTGTTTTGGAACTATTTTTGGTGTTTCATTGAATCAATAGCTGCTGACAGTGTTGTATCAAACCTGGGATTCATTGGACTGTTTTACACTGTTGAGTATTCTTCAAAAACTGAGATTATTGGGGTCAAGGAATTGATTCCTTTTATTAACTGATTTTTCTTAAAAGTTCTTCATGAGCTAAGGATGTGTTCCATATTGTTTTAATCATGAGATTGATGTTAACTGAAAACTGGAAGCAGTTAGATTAAATTGGTATTTCAACTATTTTAAACTGAGTTCCTATTTTAGGACTGTTTAATAGGTATGTGTATGTAGGTTTGGGTTTAATGCTGCTTGTTGATCTATTGTTTGGTTTATGACAAATATGTTAACATCTAGAATTGGATTAAAATCTGGAAATTGGATTGTCCTTACTGTTGTCTGCACAGTCCAGTGCACACACACTTTTCCCTCTCTTTCACTGTTTTTATGTTTCCTGTATATATATGTAATCACTGTATACACACACACACTTTTGGTTTTCCCTAACACACATGTTCCCCTCTCTCTTCACTGTTGCATTCCTGCATACTGTTTTTACATTACTCTCACACACACACACACAGCTACACACCTTCACCTCACTGATTTTCCCATGTTCAGTTCACACAACACTCTTCAACACACAAACTCATGTACACTCTCTCCTTTTCTCTCTCTATATATAGATATACCTATCTTAATCTCCATATTGTAGGTTATGTATTGTATGAATGCCTATGTATTATGTGTGATGTATACCTATAGGCACATATGGTACTTAGCCTAAGTATAGATAATGTTAACTCTATTGTAGGTATCTATATATAATGTAAAGTGGTGTTCCTATATAAGTTATTAATGTACTGTGAGTACCTAGATATGTGTTTAACATTGTGTATGTGTTGGAGTGCTAACTAGGCTTGATTAGGCTAAGGTAGGCTAGTATAGACTTGGTTGGCCTAGTTTGACTTCTAGGGTTGGCCAGAGTTGACCAAGAGTTGACTTTGGCCTAGATTGGCCTAGAATCATGTAGAATGCATAGTAGGACTGCATTACACTATTCTGGACTTGTTGTGACTTGTGCTGTTCTGATTAGGAGCCAGACACCACTCTTTGGACAGTACGTTTCATATTGGATACTCAGATACATGCGAGTACATTCTCTGATCATTTCATATCCTGTTTAGAATTATTTCCTACAGTAGATTACTTTACTTGTACTGTCACGATGGTCACACAGATTAGTACTATATGGATCTCTATATGAGATGTTATCCCCCTCGGGAGCATCGGGTACATTGTGTCATGTGCGTTTCACTTTTATCATGTACTCCTGTGCTTTCATTATACATGTACACTCCGGTGAATCTTGTACTCTCAGGTTCACGGAGCCCCCATGTATACTATCATGTGCACCCTTTCATGGGCCCCCATGTGATATCATGTACAATAACATAACCTATTTAGATCCTTGTGTATTGATTGGGGTACGGGGGAGTAAAATTGGACATGTGAATAATACACCCGTAGTATCTTATCAGAATCTCTTCCATAGTGTCTTATCAGAATCTCCTATGCCATTTACATGTCCATATTGTACTCTGACTCACTAGCCACTGTTAGTCTCTATTTATAGTAGATATTTCTGTTACAGTTCTTTCTCTGTTTACATACTGCACTTCTTTCAGTACCTGTATCTTACTTTACTGCATGATTATAATTTCTAACCTGCTATGAACTGTTGAGATGTATTGTGCTCGCTTCTGTCCTGACTGGACCTGTTGAAAATATTACAGAGGACGAGGAGGAGCCCTGCCTGGATACCTACTACGGGGCAGCCTTAGATGACACCTGTGAGCTGGACTCCCAGGAGGACCCAGCTGTAGCTGAGGATATCCCCCCGACTGTCTAGACTAGTTTAGTTAGGCTTTCTATTATGTAGTCTTGAGGCATGTTTTAGCTAGACTTATTCTGAGTTGTATATATTCTTTCATGCTGTAGCTGAGTTGTATTTTCTGGATATTGCTGGGATTATCTTAGACTACTTTTCTTCTACTTATTTCCTTGAGTTCTATTTCATATCGTGATGTCTCTTCCTTAGTTGTGATTGAGTTTATTACTGCTATGTCACCCCCATTCGGGGAGTATAAACTGTTTAGAAATATATTGTTAGATGTTGTGACCTAGGACAGCGTTCTACCGCCGACACTACGGCAAAGGCTGGACGTACCCACGTCTCGTGCCCTTACACTTGGGTGCGGGTCGTGACACGTTTTTAGTGGTGGCCCATGCAGGTCTAGACTAGAAGTGTAGTGGTACTCGAACTAGAGTATCACTACAGCCTGCTATAGGATATAGGATATAAATTTTTAAGGTACTCAATCACTTTAGGAAATTCTTTTATTTTGCCATCTAAATCCTTATTGTCAGTTGATCCTTTGAATTTTTAACTGTCCACCTTTGTTATTTTGCTTCTTTCTCAGAAATTGATACTCTTGTTTGTCTATCTTCAGGATGGTAGAGACTAGATCGCAGCATACCATCCATGGGGATGCTATGGAGGGGACTGCCACCTCCCAGCCAGTACGGTGAGGCCATGGGACTGCAGCTCCTGCCCCCTCTGCTCGTATTGAGACCTCGGCAGTAGCAGCAGGGGATATGCATCCACCGACTCGGAGGCAGGACCCAGTTCTCCCAGAGGATCCTTACCAGCAGCCACCTGCAGGGACAGTGGACGCAGTGCAGCTACTAGCCTTCTTTCGGCAGTACATGGAGGGTCAGCAGACCCAGCAGCAGAGGCAGACGGCAGAGCTCACTCGAGGCATTGAGCTGGTAGTGACAGCAGTGGAGAGAGTCGCAGCTCAGCCAGCAGCAGTCCAGCAGCCGTACCAGCCACGGGAGAAGGGCATCCAGGACTTCCAAAAGATGCACCCGAGAGACTTCCGAGGGACAGAGGGGATCCTGTATGCCGATGAGTGGATCGAGCATATGGAGGAGATTTTCAGGCTGGCGGAGATTCTGACGAGGCTCCAGATAGAGGCAGCGGCCAGTATGATGCAGGATCTGGCCCGTACATGGTACCAGACAGACCCGAGGGTCGGCACAGCAGGACAGACTTGGGCAGCATTCAAGAAGCTGTTCAAAGAGAAGTTCTTCCCGGAGGCAACGCTGGGAGCCCTCGAGACTCAGTTCGAGGCCCTAGTCCAGGGGAGTCAGTCTGTGGAGGAGTATACAGGAGAGTTATGCCGCCTGGGCAGATTTGTAGAGGACTTGTCGGAGACGACGAAGGCCCGGAGGTTCCGGAAGGGCTTGGTAAAGGAGGTCAAGTCCTACACCAAGAATGCCCGCAGCGCTGCGTTTGAGGAGATCCTGGTGGACGTACTAGCTGCAGAGGATGATCTTGAGCTTAGGCTCAACAGGGGGCGAGACTTCCAGGGAGGCAGCAGCAGTAGAGGCCAGGCGAAGAGGCCCCACTTTCAGCATCAGCAGCTGAGGCAGTTCCAGCCGCAGCCGATTCAGTAGAGGCCAGTGCACCAGCAGCAGTTTCTGCATCAGGCACCCAGGCAGCAGGCAGTCAGTTGCACCTTCTATAAGAAGCCAGGGCATGGATGGAACGAGTGCAGGAAGAGGCTCGGGAAGTGCCTTCTTTGCAGAGCGGCAGACCACCAGATGAGGGAGTGCCGTATAGTACGAGCAGCTCCGGGAGGTGGAGCCAGAGCTCCAGTGGGTCAGCAGCAGGGACCAGCCCTGCCGACGCAGCAGCAGAGATTTGTCCAGCACCAGCAGCAGGCCAGGGGAGGCCAGCAGGGGCGAGCTTTCGCCATGGCAGCTGGAGATACAGAGGTGACCGGAGAGCTGATTGCAGGTTCGATTCTTCTCGACTCTAGTCCAGCATTTGTATTATTTGATTCCGGTGCTTCGTATAGCTTCATATCAGTATCTTTTACGATCAGACACGGTATCATAGCTGAATCGTTGCCTAGGACTTACAAGATCACGACTGGGGGTGGCATTATCCTCGTGAGTGATGTTTGTAAGGGTCGGAGAGTTGTTTTGGAAGGCCGTGAGTTGGAGGTGAGCCTGCTCGTAATGCCATTGCCGAACTACGATATAGTACTAGGTATAGATTGGTTGAGCAGGCACCACGCCAGCATTGATTGCAGAGGGGGTAGAGTTCTCTTCAGAGCACCGGGGGAGCCAGAGTTCGAGTACTCCAGACGTCAGGTAGAGCAGAGCAGCGGAGTCTTCTGTGGAGTCTCGGTCGAGGAGCAGACGATTCCACACCCTTGATAGCAGATTATATGGATGTTTTTCCAGAGGAGTTGCCGGGATTGCCACCAGATAGAGATATAGAGTTCTCGATAGACTTGGTTCCAGGAGCGGAGCCCATCTCTCAGCATGTCTATCGGGTGAACAACAGCGAGCTGGTGGAGCTGAAGAAGCAGGTGGATGAGCTACAGGACAAGGGCTTCATCCGCTCGAGTTCGTCGCTGTCACGACCCGATCCCCAAATACTTGGTTCGAATCGGATCATGCCCAGCCTGCACCGTTGATGAGACGGCGGCAGTAAGCTGTAATCCATATGCAGGTGATCAACAACATTTGAAACTAAATTTGCCACAACATTTATTTAAACGATAATTAAAATTTGTTATGTTACAAGATTCATAACTTGAAACAACAAAGAAACAACTAAACTCTCAACGAAAATAGCATCTATGGAGACGCCACAACATCCTCCTCAGGTGGAAGTACCGCCGGGTACAAACCAGGGTCATAATAGCTATTGATCAGCATCTCCAGGTCATCAGTAGTACCTACAGTTATCCAGTCAGGAAAGGAGCAAAGTACAATTTATGCAAACTTTAACAATTAAAATGACAATTAATATCATGCACTTTTAAACAGTTTTTAAAGATGAAACAGTTTTGAAATACAATACAGTGATATGAATAGGTAATGAATATGACCGGATTGGGTTACAGTAGTATCCTAGCGATACGGTATGGCTTGTCCCCGTGTGAAGAGGGGAAAGCTAACACAGTCAGTTATCCTAATTTTGGATTTGGTCATATTCACTACTCTACTCCCCCAGTCCCCAACAGTACAGTCAATACTCCCGAAAGAGTCCGTATTTGAACAGTGGTTTAAAATTGCAATGAAATGATTGTTAAAATAATCGTAAATCCACATAAATGTAGTTGCCTTTAAATTTTTTAAGTTGGACGAGATTGGTTCTTTGGATTTTGAACAGTCACCTTCTTCTTTGAAATCCTACATTCCGGAAGTTATGTCTCAGAAACCACGACTCTAGAATCTAGTTACAATCTCTAGATTTTGTTTCCTAGTCAATTTTAATCTTGTATTAATCAACAAAATCAAAACACGCTTTTCTAGTGCGTTACAATTAAGGAAATCTAAATTTATATTTTTATTTCGAAAAACTTGTTTTTATCAATTTATTGTGAAAAGATTAGTATTTTATATTTATACATATAAATATATTTTTCTTTTCTTTAAGTGAGAAAATCATGAATTTCTAACTATTTAAATAATATTAATTAATCCTACGTATTCACAATCCCAGAAACATCCACAACTAATTTCCTACTTATTACAACTTACAAAAATAAACAAATGAGCTTATGCTCTTACATTTCCATGAATTAAAATAAGAGAAATAAACTGTTAGTCTTGTAAATTACCTACAAAAATTACATAATAATAATAACTAATAATTCTAATTTAAAAAAATAGAATGAGTCTCAGAATTGGTTCAATCTTCATTTACAGCTACTCTGCCTCAACGTCCGGACAGACCGGTGCGTTTGCATTTCACTGGGGCCCATTGACCAATACGGTCGTCGCCCAAATAAATTCAAAAATAGTATTCTTTTCCGAAATTCATTTTAAAATTATATAATCAAAATTTATAGAAATTTCGGCAGCATTCCCTCTATTTTCGGGATAACCCAAAACTGGAAAACGCGCCGATCTTTCCTGTAAATAATCCCAATTCCCAAAGAAACAATTCTAATTTTTGTTATAGCCAAAATATTTTCACAGAATCATTTCCGAACTTATTCGGAAGATCCGAAAAAGTATTCGAAAATATCCCAGAAACCATCCCGGAAATACTCCATAGAAAACACAACAGAACTTGTTTCTCGGAAAATTAAACCAACTAACAGAAGGATGAATCATAGTCCAAAACCATTAATTTTCAAAACTAAACCCACAGAACTGTTTCCGAAGGAGTCGAAAAAATCCGAAATCGAAAGATCGTAAAGACAGAAATCCACAGTACTAATTCCGAAGAAACTTCGAAAATGGTAACGTAATCGAAACGTAACCAACAATCCGAATTTCCGAAGGAACCGGGGACCAGATTTTCATCATAGACTAAAATAGAGAACTATGGGACTATCCAGAGGTTACCGAAAAATGAAGGAATTCGAAGTGATGCCTCGGACTCGGAACTCACGGAACCGCGGAACAGAACCGAAACCACGTCAGAAATTCACGGGGTACAGCTCCTCGGGACAGCGCCATGCGCACAGAAGCACGGGACAGCAACACGGAGACAGGGATCAACCGCGGAGAGCCGGAAAACGCGCCGGCAGAAGGCCGGGGCTAGAGGCGCGCGGGAGGGGTCGGCCGGAGGTGCGCCGGGAAGCCGCGCGGGTCGGGGGCTGCCGGAATCGGCCTGGCGGGGCCGCGCGGACAGGAAGCGGCTAGGGCACGGGTGAGTGGCGCCGGTCTACTGGCCTTCGCCGGTGAGCTCGGATCTCGCTGGAGACCGTCGGGGTTCGCCGGATTTTGGGGTTAGGGTTCGGGGATAGAGGGTTTGGGGAGTGGTTTGATGGAAAGTGATGAGGATGAAAGGGAAGAGAAGGGGTAAATATATAGAGAGAGGAGGGAGAGCTGTTACCGTAAGGGAAAAGAAGGGGCTCGACCAGTCGGAAAGGCCAAGGGCCTCGACGGTTGCTCGGGAGCTCGAGCGAGGAGAGGAGTAATGTTCTCTGAACATTAATGGTGGTAGTGGTGGGTTTTAATGAAAAGAAAGAGTAATTAAAGTTCTCAGAACTTTAAAAGTTGATAAAAAATAAAGAAAATGATCATTATATAATTAATATTTCTTATTTATTCCCGAAACTGAGTTTGGCTCGGGAAAGGGTTTAGATCTCGGGTTTAAGTCAGGCTCGGAACTGGTCAAGACCAACATTCAAAAATCCAGGATTAAATATTTTCTAAAATACGATTTTTCATTAATAAAAATTTATAAAATAAAATTTTACAAGTTTTTTTTTTTTACTTAAACTCTAAAAATTAATTTAATACTATTTTTGGGTTCGGTTTTAGGCCCGACAATCGTAAGTCTAGAAATTATATTTTTGAAAAATAATAATTTTAATCTAACACAATATTAATTTATTTAGAAAAATCTACGGGATTTGACAAAATTTTCAGAATTAAAATAATTAACTAATTAAAATAATGAACTAAAATTATGGGTTTCACAACCTTCCCTCCTTAGAAAATTTCGTCCTCAAAATTTCAAGGATCAGGGCCGGGGTACAATCAACACTTAGCCTTAAACAATATGAACTTTAAACTAGCAGGCACGATCGGAATTATCAAAATATGATCTGAAATGGGACGGAAAAGTTTGGAGTATTCAAATCATTTTAGGCACGAGAAAGAACCTAGGTACCTCCTGGATCATAGAATAGGTGAGAACTAAAAGAGGTTACGAGAGAAAACAAGAAAGGAGTGGAGGTCGATATTTTATTTAAAAAGGCAGAAGATGATGGAATCTTCTAAGATGAGAAACCTAAATGTCCCATCAATTTGAAATAGGGTACAAAGATTTGTGACTCAGGAAGAATTGAAAAGTTGTACGATAGTAGGATACTAAAGATGATTAGAATGATAATGAATGTAATCGAGTGAAATATTTCCAATGAGGGCCGAGTGATGATCAACGAGGATGGAAAGTTTGTCGTTTCACCGCTCAACGGTCAGAAGATAGGATATGCGGGAAAAGACCTACAAGATAACTACCTATAGCTTCCAAATTAAATCTGTAACTAGATGATAATAATAATGAATGAATAAATACATAAGGTATAGGAATATATATGTATGCAGCGTACCAAGGTTGAACAGAAAAGAGGTCAAGGTAGTCGAGCTTGATTTGATCCTAATAATTTTTTAGGACGACCAAGTAGAATTTTGTAGGAAATCTGTTATCTCTGATTGTGACAAAAGATTTCTGGAAATGAAGACAACCGCTAGAAATGTAAATCCTCTAATCAGGCGAAAGTCAGAATGATTTGATAGTACAAAAGGTAACCATGATATGAATGTAGTCTGAATAGTATTCGGGAACCAAATATGTTTGAAGTCACTTTGTCTCAAATCCATGCCTCGCCAGAGTGCACCTGACTGCAGTAAATTCTTTTGACCTAATAACCTGAATAATTTTAGGTGACCGAGTACTCTTTTAACTTTATCCATTCCATGACTAAGCAGCAAAGATGATCAACATGGTGTATTTAGAACATAGTCACGATAATATCCAGAAATCTATGAACACCCGAAATCACTTCAACTTTAGAGTCTTTTTGCCTCGCCAGTGCGCAACCGGCTGCAGTAAACTCACAGTTTTCATAATTCAGGCAAATCACTGCAACGCATATGTGCAAAATTGTATTAGGTTATTGGATATTTTCTCAGCTGTGTCCATGAAAATTTCAAAGAAATTTCCTAAAAATTCAAACGAGTTCTAAAGTTCTATTTATGATAGAAAAAGGTATTGATGTATGTTCTACTGGTTTCAAAAAAATTTATCAGGATAAATATGTGTTCCAGTAACTCTTGAGAATTAAGAGATTTGATTTTGAGAAAATTGATCAAGCTTGAGTATGGCCAATTGAGTTGGACGCAGGATAAGGTAGAAAAATCAGAGTTTTGGGTTGACCTGCGTAGTCAATGAGAACATTCCCGATAAATCACTTAAAGGATACAGACGTTTACCAAAATTATTTGAAGAAATAATTTCTTATCCAAGGAAAGTTTTGAGAATGTGATAGGGAGTAGGGTTGACGTAAAAGAAGTATGTCTTTATGGATTTCGGGAAGTCTGATTAAAATGATTTAGTAGAGCCAACAGGAAAATGACTCAACAATTTTAAAAGAAGATTTTTCTAATAAGATGGAATCAATTCTCTGACCGTTCGTACTTCATGGTACTCAAGCATTGAGTTAAAATACTGCCTAAGCTTTGGATTGATCAAGAAGTTGCATAGAGAGTGTAGGGTTTCAAGTTGAGTGGGGAAAATCAACAAAAATATTTGGAATAACCTAGGAGATAACAATCAAGATTTGAGGTTATTTTAAAAATATCTTCTCTAGGGGAATCATGAACTAACCAGGCTGAACCAATTCTTTCGATAATAACTGAGGTTTATGGTTCCAGAAGGATTTGGTTCAGGATTCGCTCCAAGGAAGTCAATTTAGAATTTAGATCAAGTTTGGGTACGCAAATCATAAAAGTTTCTCCGGTAGACAAGAGTTATTAGAGTTTAGAACTCTAGATAGAGAATGAGTCTGGATTCCCGTTAAAGATAGAAAAAGATTGATCACTAGTAGAGAAGTTAAGAGGTCTGCTGACGAAGGAGATTAAGGAGTTCTAGTAATGGTCCATAATTAGCAAAAGTATAGATCCTAAGGGATGCTAAAAGTTTGTTAAAGATAAGGGAAGGAGATAATCCCTAAAATCACGGGATACTAAAAGGTACAAAATCTAGGAAAAACATATATAGTAACATACAGTCGGCCTAAACTGGTCAGGGTCCAAATCACTACTCATGCCATCCTCAAATTCTAATTGTTATAGGTACCAACTAATGTTTGGGTAATCCAAATTCTACCCTTCCAATTCTTAATCACCAACATATCCCTGATAAATATCGCCTTTCATTCCTCCTTATTTACAATTTCAGCAATTGTATCGTAGGAGAGAGACTTTGGGAAAGATTTCTACCATAAGGGTGTAAACAAGAATTTTATTCATAAAGGAGAATTACAGCAAGACTCTCATGATTATTCTAAGGACATTCAGTTACAACTTCTTATAACAATAGGTAATGGCAGTTCTAGGTACTAGTCCTCATGGCTTTGGCTCTTGTATGAGTAGTCTCCAATTGCCTCATCTTCTTCTATGATCCTCGAGTCTGCATCATGCCTTCCTGCCGTGAGTGTAGGAGGCAAGGCTTGCTCGATAGGAAGAGAGTCCCTAGGTTGCAGCGTAGCAGGTGTTGCTGGGATAGGTGCTCTGGTATAATGGACAGATAAGAGGCAGTTCTTTACCCGATGTTCAGTGGATCCACATGCCAAACATTGTCCCAATCTATTGCGGCAACTAACGGCCTGATGACCAGACCTCTTGCAGTAGTCACAAGCCAATAGCCTCTTACGACAAGACTGCCAAAAAATAGGGTACTTGATGGGACCCAAATATCTTCTAGATTCAGGAGTATACCTTCTAGGGTGAGGTTCCGTACTAACTCGGTTTAAGATAGCTAAGGCTACGTCATTGACATTATTCATAACATTCCTCGTAATATCTATCAGTTTCTGCTGGGCCTCGGCTTGGGCCTTCTGACCTTCAAGTACACCTCGCAGCAGGCTTGCGATGTCAGAGGAGTTATCGGACACTGAGGCCACAGCTTGAGCAGCTACTGCTGCAGTGACCTGCACCTCAGCCCGAGAATAGGTATGGTCCGCCGCTTGATCTGCAGTTCCAGAAGTGGCGCCAGGTGCTGGTGGTTCATGGGGCCGATCGATCAACTGCAAGAATGGGGGTTCTAGTCGTACTGGGGAAGATGGGGTACGATCGGAAGATGGCACCGCATCACCAGCAGGGGTGGTCGTTCCCTTGGTCATATTCTGGAAAGTATAGGTTGCAATACATAAGCAAGGTAGCCTACCAGTCTATATCAATCAAAAATAATTAATAATAAAATATTTCGGTCCTATGTCGTGATAAATTGATGTTCTAGTGTTCTAGTTGTTTCTAGATAGGTTTTCCTAATTTGTTGTTGTTGTAGACCTGCATGGGCCACCACTAAAAACATGTCACGACCCGGTCCCCAAATACTTGGGTCGAATCGGATCATGCCCAGCCTGCACCGTTGATGAGACGGCGGCAGTAAGCTGTAATCCATATACAGGTGATCAACAACATTTGAAACTAAATTTGCCACAATATTTATTTAAACGATAATTAAAATTTGTTATGTTACAAGATTCATAACTTGAAACAACAAAGAAACAACTAAACTCTCAACGAAAATAGCATCTATAGAGACGCCACAATATCCTTCTCAGGTGGAAGTACCGCCGGGTACAAACCAGGGTCATAATAGCTATTGATCAGCATCTCCAGGTCATCAGTAGTACCTACGGTTATCCAGTCAGGAAAGGAGCAAAGTACAATTTATGCAAACTTTAACAATTAAAATGACAATTAATATCATGCACTTTTAAGCAGTTTTTAAAGATGAAACAGTTTTGAAATACAGTACAGTGATATGAATAGGTAATGAATATGACCGGATTGGGTTACAGTAGTATCCTAGCGATACGGTATGGCTTGTCCCCGTGTGAAGAGGGGAAAGCTAACACAGTCAGTTATCCTAATTTTGGATTTGGTCATATCCACTACTCTACTCCCCCAGTCCCCAACAGTACAGTCAATACTCCCGAAAGAGTCCGTGTTTGAACAGTGGTTTAAAATTGCAATGAAATAATTGTTAAAATAATCGTAAATCCACATAAATGTACTTGCCTTTAAATTTCTTAAGTTGGACGAGATTGGTTCTTCGGATTTTGAACAGTCACCTTCTTCTTTGAAATCCTACATTCCGGAAATTATGTCTCAGAAACCACGACTCTAGAATCTAGTTACAATCTCTAGATTTTGTTTCCTAGTCAATTTTAATCTTGTATTAATCAACAAAATCAAAACACACTTTTCTAGTGCGTTACAATTAAGGAAATCTAAATTTATATTTTTATTTTGGAAAACTTGTTTTTATCAATTTATTGGGAAAAGATTAGTATTTTATATTTATACATATAAATATATTTTTCTTTTCTTTAAGTGAGAAAATCATGAATTTCTAACTATTTATATAATATTAATTAATCCTACGTATTCACAATCCCAGAAACATCCACAACTAATTTCCTACTTATTACAACTTACAAAAATAAACAAATGAGCTTATGCTCTTACATTTCCATGAATTAAAATAAGAGAAATAAACTGTTAGTCTTGTAAATTACCTACAAAAATTACATAATAATAATAACTAATAATTCTAATTTAAAAAAATAGAATGAGTCTCAGAATTGGTCCAATCTTCATTTACAGCTACTCTGCCTCAACGTCCAGACAGACCGGTGCGTTTGCATTTTACTGGGGCCCATTGACCAATACGGTCGTCGCCCAAATAAATTCAAAAATAGTATTCTTTTCCGAAATTCATTTTAAAATTATATAATCAAAATTTATAGAAATTTCGGCAGCATTCCCTCTATTTTCGGGATAACCCAAAACTGGGAAACGTGCCGATCTTTCCTGTAAATAATCCCAATTCCCAAAGAAACAATTCTAATTTTTGTTATAGCCAGAATCATTTCCGAACTTATTCGGAAGATCCGAAAAAGTATTCGAAAATATCCCAGAAACCATCCCGGAAATACTCCACAGAAAACACAACAGAACTTGTTTCTCGGAAAATTAAACCAACTAACAGAAGGATGAATCATAGTCCAAAACCATTAATTTTCAAAACTAAACCCACAGAACTGTTTCCGAAGGAGTCGAAAAAATCCAAAATCGAAAGATCGTAAAGACAGAAATCCACAGTACTAATTCCGAAGAAACTTCGAAAATGGTAACGTAATCGAAACATAACCAACAATCCGAATTCCCGAAGGAACCGGGGACCAGATTTTCATCATAGACTAAAATAGAGAACTATGGAACTATCCAGAGGTTACCAAAAAATGAAGGAATCCGAAGTGATGCCTCGGACTCGGAACTCACGGAACCGCAGAACAGAACCGAAACCACGTCAGAAATTCACGGGGTACAGCTCCTCGGGACAGCGCCACGTGCACAGAAGCACGGGACAGCAACACGTAGATAGGGATCAACCGCGGAGAGCCGGAAAACGCGCCGGCGGAAGGCCGGGGCTAGAGGCGCGCGGGAGGGGTCGGCCGGAGGTGCGCTGGGAAGCCGCGCGGGTCGGGGGCTGCCGGAATCGGCCTGGCGGGGCCACGCGGACAGGGAGCGGCTAGGGCACGGGTGAGTGGCGCCGGGTCTACTGGCCTTCGCTGGTGAGCTCGGATCTCGCTGGAGACCGTCGGGGTTCGCCGGATTTTGGGGTTAGGGTTCGGGGATAGAGGGTTTGGGGAGTGGTTTGATGGAAAGTGATGAGGATGAAAGGGAAGAGAAGGGGTAAATATATAGAGAGAGGAGGGAGAGCTGTTACCGGAAGGGAAAAGAAGGGGCTCGACCAGTCGGAAAGGCCAAGGGCCTCGACGGTTGTTCTGGAGCTCGAGCGAGGAGAGGAGTAATGTTCTCTGAACATTAATGGTGGTAGTGGTGGGTTTTAATGAAAAGAAAGAGTAATTAAAGTTCTCAGAACTTTAAAAGCTGATAAAAAATAAAGAAAAGGATTATTATATAATTAATATTTCTTATTTATTCTCGAAACTGAGTTTGGCTCGGGAAAGGGTTTAGATCTCGGGTTTAAGTCAGGCTCGGAACTGGTCAAGACCAACATTCAAAAATCCAGGATTAAATATTTTCTAAAATATGATTTTTCATTAATAAAAATTTATAAAATAAAATTTTACAAGTTTTTTTTTTTACTTAAACTCTAAAAATTAATTTAATACTATTTTTGGGTTCAGTTTTAGGCCCGACAATCGTAAGTCTAGAAATTATATTTTTGAAAAATAATAATTTTAATCTAACACAATATTAATTTATTTAGAAAAATCTACGGGATTTGACAAAATTTTCAGAATTAAAATAATTAACTAATTAAAATAATAAACTAAAATTACGGGTTTTACAGTCGCTATGGGGTGCACCAGTGTTGTTCGTGCCAAAGAAGGATGGGTCAGTACGCATGTGTATTGACTATAGGGCACTCAACAACCTCACGATCAAGAACAAATACCCACTGCCACGGATCGACGATCTATTTGACCAGTTGAGCAGAGCTCGAGTATTTTCCAAGATTGATCTGAGGTCGAGATATCACCAGGTGAAGGTAAAGGGGCAGGATATTCCCAAGACCGCTTTCAGGATGCGGTACGGGCAGTTCGAGTTCTTGGTTATGTCGTTTGGGCTAACCAATGCACCAGCAGTGTTTATGAACCTTATGAACAGGGTGTTCCACCAATATCTGGATCAGTTTGTGGTGGTGTTTATTGACGATATCTTGATATATTCCAAGACTGAGGAGGAACACGAGGAGCATTTGAGGATAGTGCTGGAGATTCTCAGGAAGGAGCAGCTTTACGGGAAGCTCTCCAAATGTGAGTTCTTCCTGGATCGGGTGGACTTCTTGGGGCATGTGGTGACTGGAGATGGTATCTCAGTTGACCCCAAGAAGATTGTAGCAGTTGAGGCATGGGCAGCGCCGACTTCAGTTGTAGAGATCGGAAGTTTCCTGGGGCTGGCAGGATACTATCGGAGATTTGTGCAGGATTTCTCCCGGGTTGCAGAGCCGTTGACTCGGTTGACCCGGAAGGATGCTGAGTATATATGGTCAGAGGAGTGTCAGGCAGCTTTTGACGAGTTGAAGAAGCGGCTGACGACAGCTCCGATTCTGACGTTGCCTTCAGGATCAGGTGGATTCACTATTTATAGTGATGCTTCAGGAAAGGGGCTGGGTTGTGTGTTGCAGCTGCTCGGAAAGGTGATTGCCTATGCTTCCAGACAGTTACGTCCCCATGAGAAGAACTACCCTACCCACGACCTGGAGCTGGCAGCAGTGATTTTTGTATTGAAGCTGTGGAAGCATTATCTGTATGGTGAGAGGGTGGAGATCTTCACAGATCACAAGAGCTTAAAGTATGTGTTCACTCAGAAGGAGTTGAACATGAGACAGCGCAGATGGCTGGAGTTGATGAAGGATTTTGACATCCTACTTCAGTACCACCCAGGGAAGGCCAACGTGGTTGCCGATGCCTTGAGTAGGTATCCGATAGCCATGTGTTTGACCACGGATCGGCACTTGCTTGCAGGCTTGGAGAGTCTTGGGATTGAGGTGATCATGCCCGGAGTGCAGATACAGTTATGGGGCCTACAGATACAGTCAGACTTGATAGACAGGATCAAGGTGGCCCAGTTCGAGGATGTAGCTCTGCAGTGTATCAGAGAGCAGATCAGTATAGGAGTGGGGGATGCTGAGTTTTCACTTGCAGAGGATGGTGCCCTGAGGCACGGTGCCAGGTTATGTATGCCTAGCGGGGAGCTCAGAGAGCAGGTTATACAGGAGGCCCACAGATCTCAGTACTCTATACACCCGGGTGCCAACAAGATGTACCGAGATCTGCGGAAGCATGTTTGGTGGTCAGGAATGAAGCGGGAGGTGGCTCGCTTCGTGGCTAGGTGTTTGGTCTGTCAGCAGGTCAAGGCAGAGAGATAGAGGCCCGGTGGATTGTTGCAGCCGTTGCCCATTCCCGAGTGGAAGTGGGAGCATATCACGATGGACTTCGTTTCAGGATTGCCGCATACTCTAGGAGGAAAAGACGCAATTTGGGTTATCGTTGACAGTTTGACCAAATCGGCCCACTTCTTGCCATTCAAGGTGGGTACGTCTACAGAGAGGCTGGCGGAGTTGTATATGCGGCAGATAGTCAGGATCCACGGAGTTCCGGTCAGCATCGTCTCAGATCGGGATAGCCATTTTACTTCCCATTTCTGGAGGAGTTTGCAGACCAGCTTGGGCACTCAGCTCAAGTTTAGTACTACATACCACCCCCAGACGGACGGACAGTCAGAGCAGACAATTTAGACTCTTGAGGATATGCTGCGGACGTGCGTCCTAGACTTTGGAGGTTCCTGGGAGGATCATCTTCATTTGATGGAGTTTGCTTACAATAATAGTTTCCAGGCCAGCATTGAGATGTCACCTTTCGAGGCTCTGTACGGGCGTAGGTGCCGTACATCCTTATCCTGCGATGATGTTGGTGAGCGAACTTTACTGGGGCCAGAGATGGTTGTTGATGCGGCCGAGAAGGTGAAGCTCATCAGGGACAGACTTCGCATGGTGCAGGATAGACATCGGCACTGGGCCGATAGCCACCGGAGGCCCTAGGAGTTTGATGTACAGATTAGAGTAGGATTAGATTTAGGTTGTTTGTTTATGATTTGATCATGTTTGTTTATTATAATTAATTGAGACCTTGCTTGTGATTAGGTCGGAGACCAAGTTTTCTTGAGGATATCTCCGACTCGTGGTACGATATGTTTTGGTGGAGGCGGGAAGCTTAGCCCGCGCTTCATCGGCCCTTTCGTTATCAGCGGGAGAGTCGGTGACGTGGCATACAGGCTAGACTTACCGCCTGCACTTGTGGGGGTCCACAACGTATTCCATGTATCACAATTTAGACGGTACGTGGCTGACCCTAGCCATGTGCTCGATCATTCAGAGATAGAGGTTGGGCCTTCTCTCAGCTATCCAGAGCAGCCAGTGGAGGTGTTGGATCGACGGGAGAAGGTTCTAAGGAACCTGGTGATACCTTTGGTACGTGTCGCATGGAGGCATCATTCGCCAGAAGAGTCTACCTGGGAGCGGGAGGATGAGATGCGTGAGCGGTACCCTTATCTTTTTGGACCTTGAGGTATACTTTCTATCATTCTCATCAGTTGCTTTTTGCCTTCAATTTCGAGGACGAAATTCTTTTAAGGAGGGTAGATTTGTCACTACCACATTTCTAGTATGAGGGTATGTTTGTCATTTTTGGGGTAATTTAAATTTATTAGAATTAATTTGAATTTATGGGAATTTTTAGGAATGATTTTGGAATTGTTTGGACTAGATTGATCTTGGCTAGTTTGGACCCTTGTATACCAACCTAGGAGCTAACCCTAGTTAGTATGAGTTTGGTTAGGATATGTGACTCTAGTCTAACCTAGCCTAATCATTGGTTTAGTCATTAGACTCTAATTAGCAAAAGGATTAGAAAGTCATAAGTCATGGCTTATGATTTTAGAGCTCTTAATTAATCAATTAAACCATAGCCTAAGTAACTTGGCCCAAAGCCCAAGGATTGACAAAACCCTAACCCTAAGAGTAGTGGCCGGCCACCTATCCTCATAGGGATCCTCACCATATAAAACCCCTCCTAAAATCTAGGGCTAGCCTCATTTCCTTAGGAAATTTATTTCAAGAAGAAAGATGTGAGTTCCCATCCTCCTAAATTCATATAAATTCTATTTTAGGTCATATTTTCCCCAAACTAGTTGCATTAGATTCTAATATTATTGTTCTTGCTGTTATTGGAACCTTGGTTCAGTTTGAGGATGATTTGATTTGAAAGTTCATCAAGAGGAGAGCATTTGAATAGGCATTTTTCATTGAAAGTTCATCAAGAGGTAACACTCTCAATACTCCATGGATTTTCAATTTGTCCTCATGAATAGGAAGCCCTAAGGGTCCCCTAAGAGTCTGGATAGGGTTCGTGTCGGGTATCCTGGGTTTCGTGTCCGTTCTGGACACGTATCAGAGCTTGGGTTGAGTGTTTGACGAAATGCCTCAAAGGGCATTTCGATCTTGTTTGTGCAGTGTTTTTGAATAGGAATATTAGTTTTCATTTTGCTTATGGATTCCTGTTCTTGTGTGTTAGTGTTCGTATCGCTGTGTGTCGGATTCGTGGTGTGGACACGCGCGTGCACACGCTCGCGCGTGTGCTACAGGGATCCCCTGCTACACGGGCCCTGTAGCAGACACGACACGCCTCTAGGACACGTAAAACTCGACACGAGCCATGGGGCACTGACTGACACGCCACGTGTCAAGTTCCACGTGTCCATGTGTCGTGTCGAGGGAGGAATTGATGGTGCACGGGGTTTGCACTGTCTGTGCACACGAGCTATAACTGCCACTGATACGCGTGTGTAAATCGGACACGCGAACACTGGGACACAGGACAGGTCGACCTAGACCTAGCCCTAGTATAGGGGTACACATGTGCACGAGCACGTGGCCTAACACGTGTTGTGTCGTGTGCACGACACGCGTGCACACGTGCACGAGGAACAACTCACTGTACACGGTTTTGGTACATTGTTTTGAATGGACACGTTTGTGTCCACTTGGGTAGACACAAACCACTTGAGTGACACGTACACAAAGTGTATCCATGTTACCCACCACTGTTTTAGCTTTTTAAATAAATTTTGATGATTAATTCTCATTAACCCAATGTTAACTGATACTTGATGTTCTGAATTATTTTCCAGTTTTCTAATTTGAGATTTTCTTGATGAATTAACCTATTAATCACTGATTAATGTATCTTTTATAAACTCTAATCTAATCCCCTATATGTTATCTTGCTATGGTTAAAAATTGGGGTTGAATTGATGGGTTTTGGACTTAAAACTGAGAGTTCAAGTTGTGGACTGTTTTAAATGGTTTAATGTAATATAATGTATGGTATGAACTGTTTTGGAACTATTTTTGGTGTTTTATTGAATCAATAGCTGCTGACAGTGTTGTATCAAACCTAGGATTCATTGGACTATTTTACACTGTTGAGTATTCTTCAAAAACTGAGATTTTTGGGGTCAAGGAATTGATTCCTTTTCTTAACTGATTTTTCTTAAAAGTTCTTCATGAGCTAAGGATGTGTTCCATATTGTTTTAATCATGAGATTGATGTTAACTAAAAACTGGAAGCAGTTAGATTAAATTGGTATTTCAACTATTCTAAACTGAGTTCCTATTTAGGACTGTTTAATAGGTATATGTATGTAGGTTTGGGTTTAATTCTGCTTGTTGATCTATTTTTTGGTTTATGACAAATATGTTAACATCTAGAATTGGACTGAAATCTGGAAATTGGATTGTCCTTACTGTTCTCTGCACAGTCCAGTGCACACACACTTTTCCCTTCCTTTCACTGTCTTTATGTTTCCTGCATATATATGTAATCACTGTATACACACACACACACTTTTGGTTTTACCTAACACACATGTTCCCCTCTCTCTTCACTGTTGCATTCCTGCACACTGTTTTTACATTACTCACACACACACACAGCTACATACCTTCACCTCACTGATTTTCCCATGTTCAGTTCACACAACACTCTTCAACACACACACGCATGTACACTCTCTCCCTTTCTCTCTATATATATATATACCTATCTTAATCTCCATATTGTAGGTTATGTATTGTATGAATGCCTATGTATTATGTGTGATGTATACCTATAGGCACATATGGTACTTAGCCTAAGTATAGATAATGTTAACTCTATTGTAGGTATCTATATATAATGTAAAGTGGTGTTCCTATATAAGTTATTAATGTATTGTGAGTACCTAGATTTGTGTTTAACATTTTGTATGTGTAGGAGTGCTAACTAGGCTTGATTAGGCTAAGGTAGGCTAGTATAGACTTGGTTGGCCTAGTTTGACTTCTAGGGTTGACCAGAGTTAACCAAGAGTTGACTTTGGCCTAGATTGGCCTAGAATCATGTAGAATACATAGTAGGACTGCATTACACTATTCTGGACTTGTTGTGACTTGTGCTGTTCTGATTAGGAGCCAGACACCACTCCTTGGACAGTACGTTTCATATTGGACACTCAGATACAGGCGAGTACATTCTCTGATCATTTTATATCCTGTTTAGAATTATTTCTTGCAGTAGATTACTTTACCTGTACTGTCATGATGGTCACACGGATTGGTACTATATGGATCTCTACATGCGATGTTATCCCCCTCGGAAGCATCGGGTACATTGTGTCATGTGCGTTTCACTTTCATCATGTACTCCTGTGCTTTTATTATACATGTACACTCCGGTGAATCTTGTACTCTCAGGTTCACGGAGCCCCCATGTATACTATCATGTGCACCCTTTCATGGGCCCCTATGTGATATTATGTACAATAACATAACCTGTTTAGATCCTTGTGTATTGATTAGGGTACGGGAGAGTAGAATTGGACATGTGAATAATACACCCGTAGTATCTTATCAGAATCTCTTCCATAGTGTCTTATCAGAATCTCCTATGCCATTTACATGTCCATATTGTACTCTGACTCACTAGCCACTGTTAGTCTCTATTTATAGTAGATATTTCTGTTACAGTTCTTTCTCTGTTTACATACTGCACTTCTTTCAGTACCTGTATCTTACTTTACTGCATGATTATAATTTCTAACCTGCTATGAACTGTTGAGATGTGTTATGCTCGCTCCTGTCCTGACTGGACCTGTTGAAAATATTACAGAGGACGAGGAGGAGGCCTGCCAGGATACCTACTACGGGGCAGCCTTAGATGACACCTGTGAGCTGGACTCCCAGGAGGACCCAACTGTAGCTGAGGATATCCCCCCGACTGTCTAGACTAGTTTATTTAGGCTTTCTATTTATGTAGTCTTGAGGCATATTTTAGCTAGACTTATTCTGAGTTGTATATATTCTTTCATGCTGTAGCTGAGTTGTATTTTCTGGATATTGCTGGGATTATCTTAGACTACTTTTTATCTACTTATTTCCTTGAGTTCTATTTCATATCGTGATGTCTCTTCCTTAGTTGTGATTGAGTTTATTACTGCTATGTCACCCCCATTCGGGGAGTATAAACTGTTTAGAAATATATTGTTAGATGTTGTGACCTAGGACAGCGTTCTACCGCCGACACTGCGGCGTAGGCTGGACGTACCCACGTCTCGTGCCCTTACTCTAGGGTGCGGGTCGTGACACGCTTCCACCACATCTTCATGGAGCAAGCATCAACAATGTACGCAATTCTGTTGAATCCCAGCCCTCCTTCGTTTGTTGGTTTGGCCATGGAGTCCCAGCTGGCCTTGTGGTGTTTGTCTTTTCTGCCGTTGTGACCACAAAAGAAGTTAGAGAAAAGGGATTCGAGGGAGGATAAGACCTTCTTCGGTCGGGAGCAGACTGTTAGGGTGTATATGGAGATGGATGAGAGAACATGCTTGATCAGGATCATCTTGCCTCCCAGGGATAGGGTAGCGTTGTGCTAACCCTTAATTTTTTTCCTGATTTTGTTGACTAGGCCATCGAAGATGCCTGAGTTAGATTTACTATACACCAGCGGGCAGCCGAGATAAGTGAACGTCGGATAAGCGGTAGAGAATAATGTCAGATTGGAGAGGATAGCGGAGTGGGCCCTGTCAGCTTTATGATGGGTTTAAATGACGCTCTTACTAGGGTTCACCCGCTGTTTGGAGAATCTGGTGCATCACTCTAACGTTCTGTGGACCTCCTCTACCGACCCGATGTCGCCTGCTGAGAAGATGAGGATGTCGTCAGCGTAGGACAGATGAGTGATTAAGGGGCAGCCAGTGGTAGAGTAGAAATGATGGAATCCGAGCGAGTTGGCTAAGCTGTTGAGATTTCTGCTAAAAGCTTCGACCGCGATGATGAAGATGGTAGAGCATAGTGGGTCTCCCTGTCTGACTCCGCGACTGGCTTTGAAAAAGCCCTCGGCTTGCCTGTTGATGATGGTGGAGAACTAGGAGTTGTTGATGGATCTGAAGAGAACGTCGATCCACGCTTCCGAGAAGCCGAAGTCCCTAAGCACCCAGATCTTGAATTGCCAGTCCAAACGGTCATAGGCTTTCTCCATGTCTAGCTTGATAGCCATATTTCCTTCCTAGAGGCAAATTTCATGCAAGTGATCATCTCCTAAGCCAATAGAATGTTGTCGGTGATGTTCCTACCCGTAACGAAGCCACTTTTCTCTTCGGAAATAATTTTAGGGTGAAGCGCGGACATATGAGTCGCGATCATCTTTGAAATGATTTTATTTGTAAAAGTGCATAGGATAATGGGGCGAAAGTCCTTGGACGTGCCCGGGTTGTATTTTTTGGGGATGAGGATTAGGTTGGCTCGAGAGATGGATTTAGGGTACCTAGCTCCTTGGAAAAAGGCGATGACGGTCTCATGGATGTCGTGATCGACGATGTCCCAACATGTGCAGAAGAAGACTCCGGAGAAACCGTCTGGGCCAGGGGCGCTGTGTTCGTCCAGAGCCCAAACGGCTTCCTTGACTTCCTCCGCGGAGGGGGGGTAAGAAGCTGCTCGTTCTCATCGTTGTTGATCATGTAGGGGATCTTGGCGATGAACTCCTCATCCTTGTAGATGGTGTCTTTGGAGAATAGTTTGGAGTAGAAATCAATGGCGGCCGACTGAATGCTCTGATGGTCAGTGTGTATACGACCGGTGTCATCAGCAATTTGGTACAGGCACAACTGTTGTCCGCGGCCTCTAACACAGGAGTGAAAGAAGCTCGAGTTTCTGTCTCCTTCTGCATCCCAAGGCAGCCTGGCTTTCTGCTTCCATAATTCTGTTTCTATCTTCAGCTTGAGAAGTGCTTCGATGAGATAGGGGGCACGGTTCTCCTGCGACCTATCCGTGGCGAACAAAATTTCTGTCCTTGTGACGTCATCCTCCGCCAACGTAATAGCTTGGAAAATGTTGCCGAAGGTGTTCTTGCTCCAAGTCGCTGGCACTCCCTTGATCGCTTAAAGTTTAGCGGCTACTCGAGCGATAGGGTCTGGGTCATCGGCTGAGTTCCATGCAGTGGAAACAATGTTTTTGAATTGGGGGTGGAGGCTCCGAAAATCTAGGAACCGGGAGACTTTTTTGATGTGGAGGTGATTACTGCTGACCTCGATAAGAAGGAGAGAATAATCCGATTCTGTAGTGTTCAGGTGGAAAAGGTTGGAGATGAGACCCAAGTTTGCCCATCGATTATTAACCCGAGAATGATAGAGACGAGAGTACTAACGTCTAGCTCCTTCCTGCATGTTACACCAAGTGAATACGTTGTCGAAAAATGAGATAGGGAATAAGTGGGCATTAAAAATGAAGGTGTTGAAATCCGTCATAGCTGACCGGGGGAGGGGGAGCGGCCCCCGGATTTCTCGTCTCTGGTAGAGATGGTGTTGAAGTCGCCAACACATCCACAGGAGGTTGTTGAGGTGGTGTTGGGTATCCGTGAAGGTGTCCTATAGCCTCTTGCACTCGATGATGTAACAACTACCATGCACCACCGATAACAGGGATATGTGCTGAGGAATGGGGTGTTAAACCCAGCAGGAAAGAGCTTGTCTGGAGTCTTGGACGGGGCCAAATTTGATGTCGAATGTGAAGAAGATCCAGATATCATTGCACCCGACGATCCCGGATGAGAAGCTGAGTTGAAGTTTGAATGCTTTGAGCTTCTTTTTAGGAACTTTGGGTTCTATGATGATCAAGATGTCGATCCGGTGGAGTTTCTTAAGGCTGATAATGAGGTGGGTTTGTTGGCAATCCCACGATTACATAAAAGGATGTTAAGTATTGGAGGAAGAAGGGGAAGGGGGTAGTGGAGCTTCGCAGCCGATCTTGTGGTCATGGCCGTTACCTTTTTGGCATTTTTTCTCTTTTTGTTATAGGATTTTTTGGGAGCTGTCATAGTAGCTGTGGAGAAGCCTACAGTTTCCTTGCTCTATTTTTGGATAATGAGTTCTGAACTATCCGTCTGAGTAGTATCTTCTATCTCTGTTTCATGCAGGGCACAGTGGGGGTTGGTAAGGTCTAGGATACCTGCTTCCTTAGCTTGTTGGAATCTGTCTGCAGCGTCCGCTAGCTCCTAGGATAGCCAGGATGACTTCGGAGGTACTGCCTTTGATCGTCGTGGGTTCTTCTGCTCCGGGGGGGTAGGTGTGAGCTGGTTGCCTCTGATCTGCTCTCTCTCCACCCAAGGTGATGTTTGCTGAAGTACCATATGCTGTGGGTGGTTGAGGCTCTGTGTCAGCGATGGAGAGGATGTCGAACGAGTTGTGGAGAGGAATGGTCTTCGACTCGTAGAGCATGATTTCCTGGTTGATTGGGGGGCTTATGCTGGGGTCGGTGGAGTTTGTGCTGTCGAAAAGTTGAGGGTGGGGGTTGGGACGAGGGAGAATGGTGGCTGATGTAGCGGCTTGGGCCGGCTTGAAGGAGTGAGTCTTACGGTGGGCTGGCTTCTTGAGCTCTAGGTAGGCTTTGTAGCAGAACCTAGTTAGGTGTCCTCTCAGCTGGCAATGCCGACAGAAAATAATGTTGTTGTCATATACTAGCACCTATGAATGCATTCTGCCTCCGAGATAGGGCTTGACTTGTTCTGGCGGTTCTGAGGAAAGATCGAGTTCTACGCATATCATTACATAGTTTCCTTTGGAAAGGGTGCGGGTTTCTTCTGCGACTGCTACGAGTGTCCCGAAAGAGCTCTCAATCCTTTTGAGTGCTGCCGGTGGGAAAAATACGAAGGAAAGGTTGGGGAGGGTGATCCAAGTTGATATAATAGTCGAGTCGACTTTAGGGTTGAAGGATGGGGAACATTTGGCGATCTTGATGCTCTGGTTACCTATGGAAGTGTAACCTTTGGCCCATACTGTGGAGAAGTCATAGTCCGATGAAAGGTGGAGGAATAAGTGTTTGGGGTCAAGCGGTGTAACCTTGAAAGCTGAGGTGAGCCCCATCCAGCGATGGCCTCTTGTGCTGAGGCGATCTTCGGGCAGTCTGACTGGAACTTCAGGACGAAAGTCTTTGCGAAGCAGTAGGAAAGGAAGGAGATCTCTTCCGAGGAGAAGGGGATTCGGATGGCCTGGCCATCGGGAGGGTGCAAGAAGATGATGTCGGGGAGCTCTATACCCACGATAGGGGACTGGGCTGCCTTGCGGTCCGGATGCAGGGCATCGGCGTAGGACGCCGACTGAGAAGGAGCCTCGACCGCGGCGGGGAGTAGCTGCCCGGGCTAAGGGGAAGGGAGGAGGGAATGGTAGGATGGGAATCAGAACACGTGACCATGGGAGGATCGGGGGGGGGGGAGGGAGCCTCGATGGGGGAATTCGAGCCCAAAGTTTGGGGGATAGGGAAGCAACGTTGATAGAGGAAAGCAGAGGATGAGGAGGTGCACCTGCGCCTGCTCCACCCGATGCGCGTGGCCGGAGGGGGAAGGAGCCAGTCGGTGTAAAGGAGGCGACACAAACGGGCGCATGGGCCGGGCCTGGTGCACTGGGCGCAGAGGGGGAGCCGTCGACCAGGGGCGCAAATGGTGAGGCAGGCGGAGGAGCGAGGGACAAAAGGGAGCAAGCTGGGGGCACATACGCGCCTAGGAGACTGCCCTCGGCAGGGGCGCATGGGGGGGCCCAGGGGAGTGGAAACTACAGCCTGCGACAGGCGCATGATCGAACTGGCCATAGAAGGGGGCTGCCCTCGATAGGCGGTAGAATGCCGGAGAGATCCACTGTGCCTGAGATCGCAGAGAGGGTAGAAGCCCCGGAGGGCGCATAGGCGGAAGCCCGCTCTGTGCGCGAGCCTAAAACAAGCTCAGGGAAGCGCATAGAAGAGTTGTCAGCTAGGGGGCATGCGCGTCGGGTGGACCGACAGCGCCAGAGGGCACGTAAGGAAGGGGGTCCCTAGAGGGCGCAAAGGCTGAAGCCCGCAGCGGGCGCATGCTCGGAGCTAGCTCTGAAGGCGCATAGGCTGCAGCCTTAGAGTGGACCACCTTTGGCGCCAGAATCGCGGCCAAAGGAGGGAAATTTGAATTTCGAATATCCGATGAGGAGCGGGAAGGCTCGTCACTCATGCTCGATCGGGCGGGGTGACGGAGGACCACTGTACGACCAGGAGGCTGCAGAGAGGGTCGTCGGCGAGTCCCAGGGCCGCCAGAGCGGGAAAGTCGCTCTCGGACGAACTAGCCGGAGAACTTACATCGTCCAGGAAAGAGTGACGAGCAACCGAGCGGGGCCACAGTAGGGCCGCCGCTACCCGAGGGGGTGGAAGGGGGACGGCGCCGGCCAATGACAGGTGGTCTGCCGACCACGCCAGCAGCGGCAAACAGTGACAGGCGCGGCAGGCCTCAGCTGGAACTCCACTCCTGACGGGGGCGGCGAGGACAGCGCCGGACTGGCGGAGAGGGCAGTTCCGGCGTGGAGGGGGACAACGGTCGGCCGACGGTGCTCGGCCCCGCCACCAGTGGCGGACAGGAGATAGGGTCATGCACGAGAGAAAGAAGGCGGTGAGCACACACACACACACACACACACACACATACACACACACACACACACACACACATATATATATATTTTTATGTAAACACCATTTTATTCAAAAAACTTCCAGGTGAGTACAAAATGAACCGAAACACCACCACACCATTGCCACCCCTAGTGAGAGCACTTGACACACACACACATACACACACACACACACACATATATATATATATATATATATATATATATATATTTAAAAAAAAAATATATATATATATATATATTTAAAGCAAAACCCCTCTCTTTATTAAAGCCGATGCAAAATGCTAAAGTCGGACACGTATACAAGCCCGAACTGTACAAGTATACCACCAAAAAGAAACAAGAGGGGTCAACAGGTTCGCCTTGGGTTAGGGATGGGGGAACCAGAATGATGTCGAACTATGGGAGCACAGAGTGCTCCTTTTGCGACATTGCCGAAAGACCTCCCGGATGAGCTGATCAGCAGAGTATTTATGATCTTCGTATCTAGCCTTGTTGCGATTCTTCCAAATCGCCCATGTGGCGGCCACTGCGATGATCTGGTGGCTATGGGAAGCTCTCCCCCAAGAGACCGCTAGATCGTTGAAGCGTCCTCCCCCTAGCTCCATACTGTAGGTGTGGCTGAGGGTCCTCCAGACTCTGTCCGGCAGGCTACCGTGGCAGAAGATGTGATCGATAGTCTCGATCTGTCGCTCAGTACAGCAATTGCAGGCGGATGCCAGGCTAATCCCAATGGTATTGAGGAAGTCATCAGTCGGCAGTTTCTTCCTGATAACTCTCCACATAAGGAAGGACCATTTCTTGGGGATGCAAGAGTGCCAATAAAGGGTAATGGGCTGAAGTGGCTGCCCCGTACCGCGGACGGTGAGTCTCGCCAACCTCACCGAGAAAGCCCCGGAAGCCTCGAGCGCCCATCTCAGAGCATCGGCCTCACGGCTAATCTTCAGACCTTGCACTTGAATGTCCCTGACCGTGTCGTTGCATGCCCATTCATAAATCATGTCCCAGTTCCAGTCTTTGCTGCTGAAGTTCCACAAGTCTCTGATTCTGCTGTTCGCAGGGATGACCATGCGCCTCGTGATCAAGTTGTCCCCAATCCATCTTTCCCTGAAAGGGTCCGACTCACTGTCCCCCAGTTGGATTCTCATCTCTGGCTCGGCCAGGTTATGCCCGCTCAGGATGCGTCGCCACGCCGTTGATGATCTGCTGTTAGCTATTGCCTCTGTCGGGTGGATATGCTTGAAGTACCTGGTCTTCAAAAACCTGGTCCATAAGTTATCGTCCGTGCGAAGCTTCCACCAAAGTTTCATCGAGAAAGCTCTAACGATGTGGGTGAGTTTGGTGAAGCCCAACCCCCTTCCTTGATGGAATGGGCCATGGAGTCCCAGCTGGCCCAGTAATGTTTGTTGATGCCATTGCAGTACCTCCAGAAGAAATTGCACATCATTTGCTCGATCGAAGAAAGCACCTTCAAAGGCGGGGAGCACGCCGCCAGGGTGTAGATGGGAATAGAGGTGAGCACATGATTAATAAGGATAATCTCGCCAGCTGGAGATAGAGTAGCATTATGCCATTCGTCAAGTTTGTTCCTGATACGAGCGATCAAGGTTTCAAATATGCCGGCGTTGGATCTGCCGTACAGTAGGGGGCACCTCAGGTAGTTGAACGGAGGGTGGTCGACCGAGAAGCCAGTTAAGTGGGCTAATCTCATCGTGTGCTCTCTTTTGATATTATGGTGGGCATAGATGACGCTCTTAGATGGGTTGATCTTCTGACCAGAGCAGGCGTAGTACCTCTGCAGGGTATGTTGGACTACTGCTACTGTTCCTTCTTCCCCTGACGAGAATATAAGTAAATCATCGACAAAGGCCAGGTGAGTGATTATAGGGTATCCGCTTGAAGTGTGATAGTGCTGGAAGTTAGGAGTGTTGATCATGTTGTTGAGGTTCCTACTCAAGGCGTCGGCCGCTATGATGAAGACCGTGGATGACAGAGGGTCTCCTTGTCTAATCCTACGACTCGATTTGAAAAATCCCTCTGCCTGGCCATTGATGATCGTGGAGAACCAAGAGTTGCTGATAGCTCTCCACACTAAGTTGGTCCAGTACTCGAAGAAGCCGAATGCCCTGAAAACCTAGATCATAAATTGCCAGTCCAGTCTGTCGTAAGCGTTCTCCATGTCTATTTTGACTGCAATATTTCCTCCCCTGGCAGGGAACTTCATGCAAGTAATGAGCTCTTGGGCTAGCATAATATTGTACTGGATGTTTCTCCCACGCATAAATCCACTCTGCTCCTTCGAGATGATCTTGGGGAGGATCCCTGCCATTCTGGTAGCGATGATTTTGGATATGATCTTGTTGATAAAGTTGCACAGACTGATGGAACAAAAGTCGCAAAAGGTCTCCGGGTTATCTTTTTCCGGGATGAGGATGAGCTTTGCGTTAGAGATGGCTTTGGGATAACTGGCTCCTTCGAAGAATGCGACGGCCGCTTCCGTGATGTTCTGCTTGATGATATCCCAGCATTTGCGAAAGAACACACCCGAGAACCCGTCTGGACCGGGAGCACTATGTTTATTGAGTGCCCAAACTGCCTCTTCCACCTGCTGGACGGTGGGGATGCGCTCGAGCTGGACGTTGTCAGCGTCGTTAACAAGAGAGGGGATTTGGTCCAGGAAGTCGTTGTCTTTATGAACCATTTCTTTGTAGAATAATTTGGAATAGAACTCCGTAGCGGCCTCTTGGATGCCTTTTTGGTCAGTTATGATGTTCCCGCTCTCGTCGGTGGTGTGGTGGATCGATAACTTTTGTCTACGCCCGTTGACGCAGGCGTGAAAGTATTTCGAGTTTTTGTCCCCGTCGCTATCCCATTTCAATCTGGATTTTTGCTTCCAAAAGTCAGTCTCCACCTTGATCCTAAATTTGAGCATGGCCTTGGTGAGGTTGAGAGCAGTCCTAGCCGCCGGGGATTGATTCGCTGCGAACCTGGCTTCGGCACGGGTGACATCGTCCTCTGCGACCCGAACGGCTTGAAAGATGTCCCCGAAGGCAAGTTTGCTCCACTTGGACAGGGCTTTCCTGGTGGCTTTGAGCCTGTTGCTCATACGAGAAAGAGGGTTGGGAGAATCCACACTATTACACGCCTCCGCGACGATGTCCAAGAATTGGGGGTGCTTGGTCCAGAGGTCAAGGAATTGGAAATTCTTTTTGGATGGGTTGGAATTGTTTTTGATTTCCACAAGCAGCGGGGCATGGTCGGATTCATTGGAGTTGAGGTGGGACAGGTTGGTGGTGATACCCATTCCGTGCCAGAGGACGTTAGTGAGGGCTCTGTCGAGACGGGAATACTGATGGCGGTTCCCTTCCTGCATATTGCACCAGGTGAATGCGTTGCCAGTGAATCGAATCGATGCTAAATTGGCGTTGAAAATAAAGTTGTTGAAGTCTTGCATGGCCTGGATGGGAGGGGGGCGCCCCCCGATTTTCTCTTCTCTACAGGTGAGCGCATTAAAGTCTCCAATGCAAAGCCAAGGGAAATTGCTGTGATTAAGATGGATGTCCAGGAGATCATTCCAGAGGTGTTTCTGCTCTAAGCGGTCACAGCTGCCGTGGACTGTCGAGATGATGGTGCGTTCTAGGAGCAACGGGTGATCTAACCAGCAGGAAAGGACTTGCCGGGTCTCTTGGAACCACCCGAATGTGACATCTTTCGTACCAAGGATCCAGATGTCGTGTCTGCCAACAATGGCTGTAGGAAGGCCAAGTTGCAATTGGATGGATTTTAATCTTTTAGGGGGAATCTTGGGTTCAAGAATAATGAGGATGTCTATCTTGTGAATTTTCTTCAGGCTAATGATTCTTCTGAGGGTAGTTTGTTTCCCAGCCATCGAACATTCCAAGATAGGATGTTAATCATTAAGAGAGTTGTGGGGGGTTTGTTTTTTTCGCTTGGCGACGGATCTAGTTAGGATAGTTATGGGCCCTGCTGGATCCTTCCTCATTGATACCCCGATTTCATTCTTTGAGTTGGGAGGATGATCGCAAGTTGATTCCACTGATTGGTCGGGTGGGGAGGCGATCGATTCTCCAGCGGAGTCCAGAATGGGGTCCTCTGGAGGAATAATTAGGGCATCACTAGTGCTCCCGATCAGATGCAGGATTGCTGGAGAGGAAATCCTGCCTCTTGAACCTGTTGGCCCTTCTGGACTAGGTCCGGGCCTAAAATTACGAGTGCTGCTATAATGGGGTCTTTGTTGATAGAGATAATGGTTTTCTCCACGCCCTCCGGGGTGGGGATCGTGGCGATGGTGCTAGCTATTTGTTGGAGGTCGTCGTCGATAGTGACAAAGGATGCCTCTGCGTCCTCCTCTAAGCCTAGAGCGTCGAATTGGTTGGACAGCGTGATTGCTTCAGTGTTGAGAGGGATCAAAGCTTTGTTGGGGATCTCCGGCCTTCCGTTACTAGAGTCGAAACGGATGTAGGAATTGGAAAGGGGTACGATGGGCCGATGGGGAGTTCTCCCCTCCGATGGCACTTTTTCGTTCCTGACCGATTTCTTCTTGAGTTCGGGATGGAGGCGGTGGCAGTGTTTAGGGGAGTGACCTCTTAGGTGGCAGTGGTTGCAGAACAAAATGTGGTTGTCGTAGAGGATTTGTTTGGTGTGAGTCTGGTTTCCCAGCTCTAATGTGATAAAATTTGGTGGTTCAGAGGAAAGGTCTAGTTCCACACACATCTTGGCGTAGTGGGCTTTCGTGAGGTTGCTCGTCTCTGGGGCCGTTGCGACGTACGTGCCGAAAGAGTTAGCAATACGCCTAAGAGCCGCTGGAACAAAGCAAATCAGGGGAAGATTGGGTAAGGTCACCCAAACGGCAACCTTCGGGGAGTCTTCTTTGGTGCTGAAACTGGTCGACCACTTAATGATCTTCATCTGGTGGGTGTCAATCCTGCAAGTGCCCTTGGACCACACGGTCCTATGGTCGCTGTCCGAGGATAAGTGAAGCAGAATGTGCCTGGGATCGATGGGTGCTACTCGATAATGATCCGAGAGCTTCCAGCTGGCGATAACCACCTGCATCCTGGAGAGCTTAGGGCAGCCAGAGGAAAATTTGAGGATGAATGAGTTGGGAAATGAAGAAGACAATGAGGATAATTCCGAGACGGTATATATTAAAGCAGCCCGGTGCTGCCGTCACTCCCTGTCTAGCTTTTGGGAGGTTTTCACCTCCACTGCCGCTTAGGCATGTCGCCGCGATTGCGAGGCACCGTTTTGGGCATCCTTTTGTGATTGCGACCTTCTTTTGTTTTTGCTGTCTTCTCGTGCGTGGCGCGTATACCTGTATAGGCTTCGGCATTTTGTGCCTAATACATCAATAAAAGTCTCTTCTTTATATTATATATATATATATATATATATATATATATATATATATATATATATATATATATACCCTTCATAGTTACATATATATCTATACTACTATATTATGAGAAACTTAAGCTTCACCATAAAACATTTCTTTCCAACCTTGCATGATATATTATTGTAATAATAATTTTAGAATAATTATGACTATTTTCTAGTAATAATCTATAGAAATACATGCAATGCACGGACATATGTACTAATATATATATATATATATATATATATATATATATATATATATATATATATATATATATATATATATATATATATGAGGAAAATGTACCTAAGGTCGACCTTAGGTAAGTTACCTAAGGTCGACCTCATTTTCCTCACTTTACAACATTTTTTTCTTGTATGTTTTTTTATGGGATTGATCTACACCTTATTGATTGGCAACATACCAAATTTCAAGTGATTATAATATTGTTTAGCCCCCTATCTATTCCTTGCAAAATCGACGGTCTAAAACTTTGCTGCTACACCGTCGATTTTGCAAGGGATAGATAGGGGGCTAAACAATATTATAATCACTTGAAATTTGGTATGTTGCCAATCAATAAGGTGTAGATCAATCCCATAAAAAAACATTAAAGAAAAAAATGTTATAAAGTGAGGAAAATGAGGTCGACCTTAGGTACATTTTCCTCTATATATATATATATATATATATATATATATATTAGAAAACCAAATTTATTCAAAAAGGCCGAATGGTCGAACTATTACAAGTATACCATGAGGCGCAAAATGCCAAATCCTATACACGTATACTGACAAAAGAAGAGGAAAATAGGGAAGGGAGAATCAACTCGGGTAATCCGAGGAGAGGAGAGCTTTCCAGAAAATCGTCTGGACAAGATTGCAGAGGGCTCTCCGTTAGCGGCACTGACGAATGGCCTCCATAATCAGTTGGTTCGCGTTGTACTGGTGTCCTTTATATCAAGTCTTGTTCCGATTCTTCCATAGGACCCATGTGGCAGCCGTAGCGGGGATCTGGTGGCCATGGGTCGCCGATGCCCAGGTAGCCATGAGAAGGTGAAAGTGTTCACCCCTTGAGGCAGCCGACAACGCTGGAAGAGAGCTCTCCAGACCTTGAACGATAGTTCCCCTTTACTGAGGATGTTGTTGAGGGTTTCGGATTGCCGATCTGTGCAGCAATTACATGCAGAAGCAAGGCTGAACACGATAGTGTTGAGAGTGTCGTCTGTAGGGAGTATGTTTGTAAGGAATCTCCAGATGAGGAAGGACCAATTCTTGGGGAAGCAAGTCTGCCAGAAGGATACGATAGTAGGAGACGGGGTCGCATTGCCGATGACCACTCTTCTAGCAAATTTAACCGAGAAAGCACCGTTAATATCGGGCGACCACTCAAGCTTATCAGCTTCGGCTCTGATCTTCACTCCGCTACGGCGAATGTGATCGACCGCCTCTGGCCCAGCCTACTCCCAAACTTTGGTCCAATTCCAAGTGTTGTTAGGAGGGTCCCATAAGTCCTTAATAGTGCTGTTCCTGGGCGTGGCTGAAATATCGGGTAGCAAGATATCTCCGACCCAGCGTTCCTAAAATTGTGAGGCTTCATCGATGCCCACCTTAAGGCGAATCGCTGGTTCAGCTAGGGACCGTCCGGTGAGGATGCGACACCAGGCTGCTGAGGATCTGCTATTCGTGATGGCCGCCGACGGGTGGATGTGTTTGTAGTATCTGGATATCATGAACCTGGAGCATAAGTTTTTGCTCGTACGGAGCCTCCACCATAATTCCATCGAAAAAGTGTTAATGATGTGGGAAAGTTTGGTAAATCCCAGACCCCCATCTTCTGTAGTGCGGGCCATAGTATCCCAGCTAGCCCAATGGTGCTTGTCGTGGCCGCCACTGTGACCCCAGAAAAAGTTGCTGAAGATGCTCTCGATGTAGGATAGAACTTTCTTTGGAGGGGAGCAGGCTGCCAGGGTGTAGATGGGAATGGAAGTGAGGACGTATTTGATGAGGATGATCTTGCCTCCGGGGGAAAGTGTGGCGTTGTGCCAGCCCTCGATCTTCTTCCTGATACGGGTGATCAGGTATTCGAAGATTATGGCATTAGATCTGCCGTAGACTAGGGGACACCCCAGGTAGTGGAATGGAGGGTACTGTACGGGGAATGAGGTGGTGGTAGAGATGCTCGCCGCTTGTTCTCACTTGAGGTTGTGGTGGGTGTAGATTACACTTTTATCCCGATTGATCTTCTGCCACGAGCACCTTTCGTATCTCTGAAGCGTGTTGTGGACGACGTCCACAGATCCGACGTCCCCGGAAGACAATATGAGGATAACGTCTGCAAAGGCCAGGTGGATGATGATCGGGAAACCGCTGGCGGTATGGTAATGCTGGAAGTTGGGGATGCTCGGCATCTTATTAAGATTTCTGCTTAAAGCGTCCATCGTGATGATGAAGATGGTAGAGGATAGGGGGTCACCTTGCCTAACCCCGCGACTAGATTTGAAGAATCCGTCCGTATGAACGTTAATAACCATGGAGAACCACAAGTTGCTGATCGATCTCCACACGTTGTTGGTCCAAGTTTCGAAAAATCCGAAGGCTCTGAAGACCCAGATCATGAATTGCCAATCTAGTATGTTGTAGGCTTTTTCCATGTCCAATTTGATGGTAATGTTGCCCCCTCTTACGGCAAGCTTCATGCAGGTGACTAACTCTTGGGCCAGCATGATGTTATCTTGGATGTTTCTTCCCCGAACGAAGCCGCTTTGCTCTTCCAAGATGATCTTGGGGAGAAGGCATGCCATGCGGGAGGCGATATATATATATATATATATATATATATATATATATATATATATATATATATATATATATATATATATATATAGTACAAAATAATATATATATATATATATATATATAGTACAAAAAATATATATATATATATATACTAGTATATATTATTATTTTGTACTATATATATATATATATATATATATATATATATATATATATATATATATATATAACAAATACACGATAAACATATACATAAGAAATATTTATAGGAATATAACTTTATATAGACGAAAATATTTATATAAACATAAAATCATACATATTCCATATATATATATATATATATATATAAATATATAAAATATATATATATATATATATATATATATATATATATATATATATACATGGAGAAGGCGTACGACCGTCTGGATTGGCAATTCATGATTTGGGTGCTCTGGGCCTTCGGCTTCTTCGAACCATGGATTGATATCGTTTTCAGATCGATCAACAATATGTGGTTCTCCACCGTCATCAATGGCCAGGCAGCTGGGTTCTTCCGTTCCATTCGCGAGGTTGGACAGGGGGATCCGCTCTCTTCCACCATTTTCATCATTGTGGCCGAAGCCCTTAGCATAAGCCTCAATAATATGCCCAACATGTCTGGCTTCAACCGCTTTCACACCACCACCGGATGCTCCCTCATCACTCACCAGGCTTACGCTGACGATATCCTCATTTTCTCCTCTGGAGACAGCGGATCGATCGTGGTCGTCATACGCAAGATTGCCAGATACACCACCTGCTCCGAACAGTCATATACACCCATCACAAAGCTGACAGAACCCGCTCAACTTTGCTCACCAACATGACCTCCTACAGCACGGCCTACCCTCCCTTCCTATACCTCGGATGCCCGCTGGTATACGGTAAGGCTAACTCAGGAATTTATGATCACCTCGTTGACAAGATCCGCAAACTCATCGCAGGATGGCATAACGTGACCTTATTCCCAGGGGGCAAAATGATCCTCATTAAAGATGTTCTTTCATCCATCTCGATGTACACCCTGCTCGTTTGCTTCCCTCCCACGAAGGTGCTCCACTCTCTCGAATCCTTCCTCGCCAAGTTCTTCTAGGGGCACAATGACGGCAAGGACAAACATCACTGGGCATGCTAGAAAATGATGGCCAAACCTACTGAAGGGGGAGGTCTGGGTTTCTGCAGACTTGTCCACATCGTACACGCCTACTCTATCAAGTTATGGTGGAAGTTGCGCACCGAAACCTCTTTATGGACAAATTTTATGAGAGCTAGGTACTCCAGATTCTCCCATCTATCGGAGGCGAGTTCTAGTAACAGATCCTCGGCATCGTGGCGACGCATTATTCGGGGCCACATTATAGCTGAACCACTTATCCCTCTCTAGTTGGGCGACGGCCGCTCTCCGACATGTCTGGAGCGATGTAGAAGACGAAATCATACATCCCAACATTCTTACTCCTCCGGGGTGCGCTATCAGGGACCTTTAGGAGGGTAGTTCCGGATGGAATTGGAGGAAGGTCAGAGATTGGCTAGGCCAGCCAGCGGTAACCCGTCTTTTTGCTGCTAATCTGCGGATTACCGACACGATCGACACTTGGAGATGGTCCTCCAACCCAAATAGGTCATTCACTTTGGCTTCCGCCAGACTCGTGGCCAGAGGCAGCGGGGCACAGAATACTGTTTACGCCAAGTTTTGGCAGGATTGCATTCCTTTCAAATGGTCCATCCTCATCTGGCGTGCTCTTCGCCGGAAGATTCCAACGGATGACACCATCATATCTATGAGTTTCATCCTCGCTTCGAGATGCCACTATTGCGAGGAGTACAACGCAGAATCTGTCGAGTACGTCCTTCTTTCGGGGGAGCTGGCCATCGGCCTTTGGTCCAAGCTTCTCAATAAACTTGGTATGGTTCAGCCTACCGGGGGCTTCTACGATCTCCTAGCCTACTGGAGCAGATCCCAGGGACACCAGATCGTAGTAGCCGTCAGTATTTGGATTCTATGGAAAAACAGGAACAAATTCAGATATGACGGCTGTCAAATCTCCCTCCCTCAGTTGTACAGGTAGGTCATCAGACAATGCTTCAAAGTAAGGAGATGCTGCTCTCACGTCTCCAACTCGTTCTGGGTGGCCCTGGCTTAGGCCGTTCCCCCTTTTTTTTGTGTCTGCCTCCAGCTTTTAGTTTTCGGTCCTTTTGTCGCGCTAGCGCGCTTACTTGTATAGGCTTCGGCATTTTGCACCTATTTCTTCAATAATGTTTGGGGTTGCTTTATATATATATATATATATATATATATATATATATATATATATATATATATATATTATATATAAAATATATATATAAAATATATATATATAATACATATATATATATATATATATATATATATATATATAATATATGTGTGTGTGTGTACACACTGTAACAAACAAGTAAAATATGTATGTAAAAATACTTTTATGACTATACATGTATACAATGTCACCTATATTATATATACATATATATATATATATATATATATATATATATATATATATATATATATAAATATATATATATATATATATATATATATATGTTCACACTGTTCCAAATACCCAAATATGAACCCTACAACATATACACAAATTTATACACCACAGTTATACTCATATCTATATTCATTTAATTATATGTAACACAGGAAAATCGATAAGGTGTAAAGGTAACTTACCTATACACATTAAGTTCACTTGTGGTTGCCCACAACTGAATAGCGGTGTAGCTTGCCTTCTTATTCCTTAAGTAGTACTTGCATGGAACTGTTAGCTCTCTGCAGATTCGGCATGACCGAGAGAAAGACTGAGGTGCGTGGCAGCACAGACATATGGGCTCGACGGCTCCGATAGCCTGAATAAATGCCGTTGTAGACACTGCTCTCAATTGCAACTGATGAGCATGCAGCCCGATAAGCGGATGACACGACTCGATCAAAGGCAGATGGCAGAGGGTAATGGCGGACATGATGACTCGACGGTAGCAGCGATGATGACGGTCACACGGAGACTAAGGTAGTGAGGACGACATCCGCGTGAAGCTATCGTCGACTTTGCGCTTTACGTGATGGGGAAGACAGCAGGGCTGGGTCCTCCGATCTTGCACAGAAGAACACAGCAGCGATGATGGATGAGTGCACAACTCTGCAGGCTTGTGGAGGAGCACACAATATCAACCATTGTGTACAGGGATGGTCACGTCGGTTGGCAAAGCTAACGTCGACTTTCGTCCGACGATGTGGATATCCCAACGTTCCTCGGGACTGACACTGACGTGTTCGCGGGAAGGGCTTCGTGAGGCTGGTAGGGGATGGTCTCATATGTCTCAGTTAGGGTGGTAAGGTTATTGGAGAAGAAGTTGAAGGAGGAGGAGTTTTGGTTAGGGTGGTGAGGTGTGCGGGCTGTTGCTACTAATAGGAGTGGGAAGAGATATTGTATAGGCAATGTTTGGGTTTGGATATGGTGGCTCGAGCTACTTTCCCTTGTTAAGGTAGAGGTTATAGGCTTGGCCTAAATGATTTAAATTCCAAATACAAGGCCTTTAAAGTTTACACTCATATATATAGTATATGTATGCATATATACCTATATAGGTGGCTTTGGCCAATAATTACTTTTGTGAGCAAGGACATGAAGTTATTGGGCTCAGGTATATTGGAAGTAGATAGGAATTTGGTTTGGAATTATAATCCTGGGGTAGACGAGGAAACTAGAAATGAATTCAAGGTTTGGTACTTAGAGGATCGATTAGTTGCTAGCCCAAGAAAAATAATAGAATCAAAATGAAGGAGGAATGAAATGGTTCAAGGCACATAGGAAAAGTTATCCGGCTGGCATAGTTAAGGCCCACAACTGAACACCAAACAATTATTTCTAAGCCCAATAGCTAACAGTTGACACAATTGATTTTAATTAATACACATATGCCATAAACAAGTATTTGGAAAAATAATGAATTGTTGTACATGTGTACTAGAGGTATATTTGGTAAATTAAACCAATATTTTATCGAAGGGGGTTTACAGTTGAGGTGAATATAAGGAATTAATGTACGATTATGGGTGTTTGGTATTCGATTGGGTTAGGTTTGGGCTTGGCGCGATCATGACTATAATTTAGATCGTTTATGATCATTGATAAATTAAAATCATGTGGTAGCTCACTTAGATGACACCCAAGTGGCATGTGTGTAGAAGACTTAAAATGGGTCAAAATTATATGTTGGGTCGATTAGGTTGGACAGATGTCGAGTCCCGAAATTTGTTTGGAAGTTAGGCCAAGTTTTACTGTAGATGCTCAAATGGCCTAAATTAACCAGAAACTTGTACGATGTAAATAGAATGCAAGGAAACAAGTTTGAATAGGATATGATATATCAAAATAAAGATAATTTTGTCTACTACAATACTCATGAAGAAAGTTTCCAGATAATGACATCCATGGTGCTCCAAAAATCAAAGTCACAGAAAAGTTCCTTTAATAACCAAAACTAATTATAATATAATGATTTATCGAAAATAATTCATCTAACTTTTTTCAAGACAACCCTAAAATCCATGGGATTTACATCCTACCCACCTTACAATAATTTCATCCTCAAAATTTAAAATCATCTAAGAGGTCATGCTGTAGTATGTATCTAGTAAATGTCCTCCCCACCCAATGCAACCACAAAAAATTGATTCTTTGTCAGAATAATCACAGGTGTACCAACTAACCATGAGACAAGTGATACAACCAGAATCATAATGATAACAAGTAAGTACGGGTATACTAACCTACCATGCAAAAAGAATCTCATGTCAAAGTCGGTGTCATCTGCATAAAATAGAATACTGCTCACAACAGATATGAAAATAAGCAACTAACTAAAACAATGGAATAAAAATAGAGATATATATATACGCATGAAATATTGTAACTGATGGCAAGGTATACTTGCCTGGAGTTGTCCAAATTGTGCTGAGACTTCAGATAACAAGGTCTAGTCCAAGCTTAACCATGTACTATTGTTGGCACAGTCCACAAAATCTACCAACCCAAACGTACAACCATAAATCATCACACAATAATTTTATAAGCCTATTTACTGACAAATCCTTATTAGGGTTTGCTTATAGAATAGTTATAATTCACCATAGATATCTAAACTCTACATAAATACATATATTTATAACCATTCATATTTAATTATAGGAAATATTTTTTTATAGGAAACATATATATATATATATATATATATATACCCTTCATAGTTACAAATATATCTAGACTACTATATAATGAGAAGCTTAAGCTTCACCGTGAAACCTTTCTTTTCAAATATACCCTTGCATGAAATATTATTATAATAATAATTTTTGAATAATTATGACTATTTTCTAGTAATAATCTATAAAAATACGTGCAACGCACGGACATATATACTAGTATATATATATTTATAACAAATACACCGTAAACATATACATAAGAAATATGTATAGGAATATAGCTTTATATAGACAAAACTATTTATACAAACATAAAATCATACATATTCCAAATAAATATTCCTATATGTATGTGTGTGTACATATTGTAACAAACAACTAAAATACATATGTAAATATACTTTTATGACTATAAATGTATACATTGTCACCTATAATATATATATATATATATATATATATATAAATATATATATATATATATATATATTTTATATATATATATATATATATATATATATATTCACACTATTCCACATACACAAATATGAACCCTGCTACATATACATAAATTTATATACCACAGTTATACTCATATCTATATACTAATCCATTTAATTATATGTAACATAGGAAACTCGAGAAGGCATATAGGTAAGTTACCTATATACATTATGTTTACTTGTGTTTGACCACAACTTAACAGTGGTGTAGCTTGCCTTCCCCTTCCTTATGTAGCACATGAATGGAACTGTTAGCTCCCTGGGATTCGACGTGACTGGAGAAAGACTCTGAGGTACGTGGCAGCACGGATAGGTGGGTGTTTGCCATGAAATATAAAAGAGCAGAACAATTATCGGAGGACTGGACTTTTACTTCACAATACATACTCGCTTGTACAAAGAAATCCTAGGGATGAAAACCTAGGTACAGCAATCTAAGTACAATTGTTTATTTTAGATTCTGGAGGGTGACGATAGAGGCTCGGGAAAGCGACGATCGCTCTGCCTTACTCCTTGGACGATCGGATGCAGCCTTGGCTCTGTAGAAGAACTGCTTGGCGTTGAGGAAAAAATGCTCTCCTTTGTATATTCTCTCTAACTCTCTGGCTCTCTGTGTCTCTCTCTTTTTTTTTTATCTGAGAATCTCCCCTCTCTCTATATGTATATATCTCTATGTCTCTGTCTGTATATCCTCGCAAGGGAATGGCACCTTGCTATTTATAAGAGTGGGGGCCTCATTAGGGTTTGCAATCATTGCCCATTCTTAAAAGTCGGCGGCTAAGGATCACTGGATTTGGGCCGTTCATCTTGAATATACGAGATTTGAGCAATAAATATGATTGCATCAAATCTTTTTTTGTGGGTAATTAATGATGATTGACATAAATCCTCCTAATTTGTCATGCCAACCTTGGATTTCTCGACACGTGTCATTAATTTGCTTGATTGCAAACGATCTGATTTGATCCCAATATTTTATTGGGATTTGTTGAGGGATTTCGATCGATTTGATGCCACGTGTCCCATTATCATGTCACGTGTCTTGACCACGAGCCACTGAAGAAATTTGAGCCGCAAGAAGGTTGCTCCTCATTGAGCCGCATAAGGCTGGCCACGTGTCAGGCTGCTTGAGAGTAGCCCCCTGAACATTTGAACCGCATGGTGATGATCTGAGTTGCATGAGTGTAGGTGACCGCATGATGGGTGCTTTCTTCGTGAACCGTATGAAGATAGTCTTTGTGAGCCGCATGGGGATAGTCTTCGTGAGCCGCATGAGGATAGTCTTCGTGAGCCGCATGGGGCTAGTCTTCGTGAGCCGCATGGGGATAGTCTTCGTGAGCCGCATGAGGATAGTCTTCGTGAGCCGCATGGGGCTAGTCTTCGTGAGCCGCATGCGACTGTCCACGTGTCAAATCCTTATGAAGGTTTCTGGATTTTGGGAGATTGTGTCAGAAATTTCCTTTATTTCCCTAGGAGTCTGCCATTATGACGGAGTCATAATTGTATTTTTGTGTCAGGACTGACACGTGTCAGAGCTGACAGCCGTCAAGGTATTTAATGCAGTAAAGGACAAACGGAAGAGCTGTTTACAGGCCGTGTGGCTCCTCTCTGAGCCGTATAGAGCTTGTTTGAGCCGCATAGATGCTTGAGTCGCATGGATCCTTGAGCCGCATGAACTCTCTGAGTCGCATAGGGCTCCTCGGCTACATGGATCTTTTTTTATTCTTTTCTATGCTTCTACAGTGGGCTTGATGGCTCCAACTGCCCAAATGACTGTCGTTGCAGACACTGCTCTCCGTTGCAACTGGTGAACATTCAGCCCGATATGCAGACGATACAGCTCGATCAGAAGTGACTGGTAGAGGGTAATGGCGTACATGATGACTCGATGGTAGCGGCAACAATGATGGTCGCACGAAGACTAAGGTGGTAAGGGAGACATCCACGTGAAGCTGTTGTCGACTTTGTGCTCAACGTGATGGGTAAGACGGCCTAGCTGGGTCCTCCGGTTGTGCGCAGAAGAACATAGTACCAACGATGAATAGGTGCTCGACTACGCAGGTTCGAAGAGGAGCATACGACATCGACCATCGTGTGTGGGGATGGTCACGTCGGTTGGCGAAGATGGGGCGAACCCGACTATGAGGTGAACCCGACGTTCCTGGAGAGCGACACTGACTCTTTCATGGAAAGGTCTTGGCGAGGCTGGTAGAGGATGGTCATGGATGTCTCAATTAGGGTAGTAAGATCTTGGAGAAGAAGTTGAAGGAGGAGGAGTTTAGGTTAGGGTGGTGAGGGGTGCGGTTGCTGCTACTTATAGGAGTGGGAAGAAAGATTATATAAGCAATATTTGGGTTTGGACATGGTGGCTTGGGCTGCTTGCCCTAGTTAAGCTAGGGGTTATGGGCTTAGCCTAAATGATTTAAATTCCAAATACAAGGCCTTTAAGGTTTACACTCATATATTTTGTATATATATGCATATATACCTAAATATGTGGCTTTGGCCAATAATTACTATTTCGAGCAAGGACATGATGTTATTGGGCTCGGGTATATTGGAAGTAGATAGGAATTAGGTTTGGACTTAAAAAATGGGGGTAGGCAAGGAAACTATAAGTGAATTCAAGTTAGGTACAAAGAGGATCGCTAAGTTGCTGGCCCAAAAAAATAATAGAATCAAAATAAAGAAAGAAAGAAATGGTTCAAGGCACATAGGAAAAGTTATCCGGCTGGCTTATTTAAGGCCTACAACTGAACACCAACCAATTATTTCTAAGCCCAACAACTAACATTTAATCCAATTGATTTTAATTAATACACATATGCCATAAACAAATATTTAGGAAAACAATAAATAGTTGTACATATGTACTAAAGGTATATTTGGTAAATTGAACCAATATTTTATCGGAGGGGGTTTTAAGTTAAGGGGAAAATGAAAAATTAATGTAAGATTGTGAGTGTTTGGTGTTCGATTGGGTTAGGTTTGGGCTTGGCACGATCATGACTACAATTTAATCATTTATGATCATTAATAAATTTAAAGCATGCTGAGGCTCAATTGGATGGCACCCAAGTGGCATGTGTGTAGAAGACTTAAAATGGGTTAAAACCATATATTGGGGGCGATTAGGTTAGATAGATGTCGAGTCCCGAAACTAATTTTGAACTTAGGCCAAGTTTTACTATAAATGGTCAAATGGCCTAAATTGACCAAAAACTTGTGCGAAGTAAATAGAATGCAAGATAACAAGTTTGAGTGGGACATGATATATCAAAGTGAAGATAATCTTGTCTACTAAAAAACTCACGAATGGAAGTTTCCAGATATTGACATCCATGGCGCTCAAAAATCAAAGTCACAAAAAGTTTATTTAATGACCAAAACTAATTATAATATTATTATTTATCAAAAATAATTTATCTAATTTTTTTAAAAGAACCCTAAAATCTAGGGGGTTTACAGAAAGGGATAGATTGAGGGAGAAAAAGATGGAAAGGAGAGTGGCTCACCGGGGGTGGCTCAGTGCGAAGGCTGAGCCGAGCACGACGGAGGTCGGGCTCGAGTCATGCTGCGCGTAGGTGCTGTAACAGGGGAACCAGCGTCGGATGCGATAAGGTTGGTGTTTGGGGAGATTCGACGGCAAATCGGGCCGGGAAGTCGAGGGGTTGTGCTTCGGGTGGCGTTCGTGAGGGTCGCGACTACGGTCGAGGATCTCACACAGTTGCAGGAAAAGGTGGCGGTTGAGCACGACGGTAGAACGTAGGGTGGCGATGCTGGTCTCGACAGATCTAGTGGCGGTGGTTGGTAAGGCAATATGATGGTCATAGTATTGGAAGCTTTGTCTGGTGGTTAGAGGAGAACAAGGTGGCGGCTCTATGAGCGGTGACTCAGGGATGGCGAGGTCGGAACGGTAGCTGGCGGCACTGTTCACGGCCGTGGGTCACCGTCGACTAGGTCTAGGGCTAGAGTTAGGGTTATTGTTTTTATTTTGTTAGGGGTCCGACAAGGGCTGGATTCGTGTCCTGCATAAAAGGGTGGAGTCAAAGTTGTGTCCGGTGTGTCGGACACGGAGATGGAGAATAATTGTATATGTATGGAGACTCGAAATAGTGAAAGACACCAGAGGTCTGACCCGAGGCCGACACAGGCTAACACGGAGAACTGATGGACACGGACACGATGCACGACACGATGATGAAAATATGGCTATCGAGCTATTGGGGTTTCTAGAAAAAAGAGCAAAGGAAGCTCTCCTTATATAGGAGGTGGGCTCCTAGTTAGATATGGATTAGGACTCTTTTAAATCTCCATTAGATATATCTTTTATTAAATTTAAATCAAATTAAAACTAATTTGGTAAAATCCAACTCCAATTTAAATTACCACAACTATCTAGCAAATAATTTAAATACCTTTTTATAACTTAAAAATATTTTCAAAATTAAATTTTTATAAAATGTACATGAATTTATTTTCATGTACTTCACATGTAAATAGTACATGTTATTTATGAAAAATATTGTTTTTTAAATCATTACCTATACTTGTTAACAAATAAAAAAGTCTTTATATAATAATAAAATAAAAACCAAGTTTGACAAATATATGGCGACATATTTTATAATCAAACCATTAAAAAATATCCGTACCATATATATATATATGGAAATTGAAATATTTATTTTCTATATTTTCAGAAAATCTACAATAAAATTTTTGTATAAAAGATAAATACTTCGTATTTACGCAATCGATGTATAATACCAAAATAAATTAATTAAAAAATAAAAGAAATTATAGGAAAATTTTAGGAGGTTTACATTTTTGGACTCCTGATGACTTTGCTTCGTCTGGATGAACCCTTTTTTTTGAAACGTTGCCAGATAGGCAAGTTTTTATTGACGTCTACATTGAGATTTAATGAAATCTTACCTCAAGTTTTGTTCTCATGTCGTTTAGAGGATATGGAACCGTGCTTGGAGGAGATCGAGGCATCTTTCTTCATTATGATTGCTCCTTTCCATAAATATGGGCATCTGAAGAGTTGGTATCCCCTCTTATAAAAAGGGATCATTATCCATGAGTTTCTTTATCACATCCATGGCTCCAGTAGGAACTTTTCATCATAGGTGCTTCTGGAGGTCGAGACAGGCGAAGTCCCTACTACTTCTGCCATCAGGCCTGTAGTAACGGTCCCTCCGTCACCTTCTCCTTAGTCTAGGCGGAGGAGGTTAGCAGCGAAGAAGATGGCGATGGCTGATCATATTATGGACCTTCTCAGCCTCAATATAAAAGACATTACTAATCCTCTGAGGGTGATGGCAGATTTGGACTCTCTTAGGGTAGACCCGAAAGAGAGAGCGACGAGGGGGTGGTGGAAGCTTTCCTTCGACTGTTTCTGCGTTCTGGCGTCCAGTCCCTTCAAGACATAGTGGTCTTCATCAACAACTCCGACTGCTCCTCTTCTTATGAGTCTTTTTTTCAATTCCTCGTGGCCTTCTTTTGTAACCCCCCTTGATCAATGAAAGCTCTCTTTTTAGCACACCCTGTCTATTAAGGCTAACTGTTCTATCATGGTTGAATTGTCGTTGTTGGCCTTGTGCCTTCTGTGTTTGAGGAACTTTTGTCAAAAGGGATGTTTATGGAATGGAGAATGTTCCCAGGCAGGACAACATAGGTTTTACGGGCATCAGTTATTCACTGATTCTTACCATAGCCGACAATTCATCCATTTACAAGACTAGGATTAACATAGACATAATATAACCAACATTTTTTTATGGTCATATATGCATTGTTCGTTCGAGTCTAGACCTTCTGTGTGTATGTTATCGATTAACAGCTATGACTCAAGGCTCAGCTCTATACTAAGATATGCATAGACCATCAACTATGACCTAAGGTTCTGCTTTGCACCGATAACACACATGCTAGTAGCTACAGCTCAAGGTTCAGCTCTTCACTAATCAACATCCTATCTATATGATGGTCCATGGATCTATTCCTATGATTAGTCGCTATGACTCACTGTTCATCTCGTTGCTAATAGACACAATACCCCCCAGATCGCGAGGTCTAGGATTTACCTCAAGGGTGCTATAACAATCTCTCCCGTGCCGATCGATCCCCCGTGCCTTAGGAACAGTCGAAAGACTATTGTGCACAAATTTTTCGAGACCAATGCATGAATGCAACTCTATCAGATGAAATCATTCAATGCACAGATTATCAGTCAGCAGTCCTTCTATCTTTTTTTTCGTATAACAGAGCTAATAGCTTCTTTTTTATTTCCTTCATTCAAACAACAGAGTCATAGCTCTGCTTTTCTCTTTTTCTGTTCATTCGTTCAATCGGTACAATTGCCATCATTCATTCATTCGTCTCACCATACAATCATGAACAAGACATTCTTTTGTTAGGCATGGTAACATTTCTATAAGAGCAAGCATCGCAGTCTACTCTTTAATAACATACAATTTAGGACGTTTTAGCACACTCTGTTTTATCTTGCTAAGCATGGCAACAGTTCATTGGTTAAGGCAATATTCTAACTTTAGCATGGCATGCATCATATCGTTTCTTATTAGTAGGCAACAATTCAACTTCTTAGCATGTAGATTATCTCTTTTCTTATTCTTAGCATAGCAACATGTGAATTATCTTATAAGCATACTCAATAATTTTAATCTTGTTATTAGCAATAACATTCATTCAAAAACTTACATTCTTAATAAGCGTGAGCAAATCAAAAAATGAGTCTTCCTTCACTCACCCAGATCAATTATCTTCTGTTGCTGAGCTAGCAATTCGATCTCTTTGTCTATCTAGTGCCTTCGCGGAGTGGGGCACTACAGTTTTGTAGACCGAATTCGGGCAGAGTTTGGGCTGAGTTCGGATGTATGAATCTCGCATTTGAACGTTGTAGGCAGATTTGGTTGAATCTAAATTTTAAACTGAGATCAAAGACTATCCTCAAATCCTGCAGATGATCTCCCCGTGAGCCACAATTAACAGCGATATTATCAATATAACATTCAACTATTTTGCATATGTATTTGTGAAAGATGGTGCTCATAGCTCGTTGGTACATCGTACCTGTATTCTTTAATCCGAAGGGCATCACTGTATAACAGTAAACCCCTTTTCGGGTTCGGAACGTCATGTGCTTCTCATCGTCCGGGAACATCTTGATTTGGTTATAGCCCAAATACCCATCTATGAAGGATATGCGTTCGAAGCCACATGTATTGTCGATCATCACATCAGTAATCGGGAGGGAAAACTCGCCCTTCGGACAACCGGAGTTAAGATCTTGGAAATTTTTACCGACACAAAAATTCTCGTTCTTTTTTCTAACAAGAAAGATGTTGGCTGCCCAATCTTGATTTTTCTCCTCACGGATGAACCCACTTATTATGAGTTTGTCCATCTCTTTCTTAATAGTGTCCATGACATTAGGGCGGAAGCGTTCATGTTGCTGCTTAATAGGCTTAGCATTAGGTAAGATATTAAGCATGTGTGCATTGTAACTTGAGGATCCAATCTCGGCATATCTTCATAGCTCCAAGTGAATACGTCAATGTATTCCTTGAGTTATCCCCTAAGTTGATTTGTTCGACTTTATCTTCGGTGGGAGACTCGCGTTGCTCAAAACGTGATTCCTATTGAAATCTCAGGAATTGAGCACATGGTGTAATGACCATGGTTCGTATTACGTATTTTGGTATATGTGTACGTATTTTGACTCGTATTGTATGTCTTCTCGCATGATTTATTTGGCATTTTATTGCCTGATTCGGTTCGGCTTGTTTGGCTTGGTTCGGTTTGTGAACCAAACCCCTACCTACCACCACCATCATCATTTACTAACCCAACACTCTTTCTCTCTCCTCATTCACTCTTTCTCTTCCTCACCATTACTCTCCACCTACCAGGAAGGTTTAGGCAAGTGCATCTTGCTTCATAGAGGAATTCTATTTTTATTGTTCCATTGTCTTCCTCATGTGTTTCTAACCCACTTTAGTACTTAGCATTTTTCATTTCCGTGGTTAATTTCTTGTAAATCTAGTTGTGGTATTTTCGATTTTCATGAGTTTTGATCTATCAAACCGGCATATTTTGTTATTTGATGGTTCCATGTTGTAGAGAATTTCCGTTTTACCCAAATTTGACCTACGGAGTTTGGATTTGGATTCCTATTGTTGTTTGGTGGAGCATGAAGGCTATAGTATTTTCCATGTACATGTTCTCTGTGGAAGCCATTAATTGCACTTTTGGCCGCATGCAACATTGTGTTGCTTGGCCGCATATGCATTTGATTGCATTGCCATGAGCATTTATTTGCTTGGCCATTAGCTTTGGCCGCATGGATTTGCTTGCATGCATTTGCTACATGCATTTGTTGTATGATCGCATGGCAATTTTGCTTGGCCGCATGCATTGCCATTTGTTTGGTCGCATATGGCCAATTGCATGGCCGCATAGGCCATTAGATTAATTTGCATAGCCGTATAGGCTATTAGATTAATTTGCATGGCCGCATAGGCCATTAGATTATTGCTTGGCCGCATAGGCCATTAGATTAATTTGTACGGACGCATAGGCCATTAATTAATTGCATGGCCGCATATGGCTGATGATTTGCATGGCCACTATTAATTAATTAGCCGCACGGCCATTAGTATTTGTTATTGGCCGCATGGCCATTAGTAATTACCTTGGCCATTTAATTAATTGCTTGGCCGCATGCATGCAATATTTGCTCGGCTGCACGCATGCAATATTTGCTTGGTCGCATGCATGCAACACTTGCTTGGAACATTTGGTTGGCCGCGTGCATATAATATTTGCTTGGCTGCACGCATACAATATTTGCTTGGCCGCATGCATGCAACATTTGCTTGGAATATTTTTTTGGCCGTATGCATGCAATATTTGCTTGGCCATATGCAAATGCAATTGCTTTGGCCGCCTGGCCATTTAATTAATTGCTTGCATGAATTTGCTTTATTTAATTTGTGGCCGCATGCACATTTATATGGTTGGCCGCATGGCCCTTGTTTGCTGGTTGCTGCATGGCAATTATTTGTGTGGTCGCATATTGTATAGTGACAACATTTATTGGCCGGCCGCATGTGTCACGACCCGCACCCTAGAGTAAGGGCACGAGACGTGGGTACGTCCAGCCTACGCCGCAGTGTCGGCGGTAGAACGCTGTCCTAGGTCACAACATCTAACAATTGAAGGTAATACAGTTATACTCCCCGAATGGGGGTGACATAACATAAATATAACTCAATCACAGCTAAGGTAGAACAGGTAAGATGGAATGATAATGAAAGATAAAATATCCAGAACAGAGAATCACAGAGATACAATCCAGAATTCTAAGTGTCTAAAATAATACATCTCAGAATATCTCAAAGTCTAATACAGTGATCCAAAATAGTAAGACAATCCTAAACTAATGGAGTGTCATCTACTGCTAATGAATCCTGCTGCTTGTCCAAATCCAGGCACTCATCTAGTGTGGCACCGTAGTAAGTAGGGCAGAACGCCTCAGCCTCGTCCTCTGTAATATTTCAACAGGTCCAGTCAGGACGGGAACGAGCACATATCTCTCAACAATTCATAGCAGGTTAGAAAAATATATCACGCAATAGAGTAAAATACAAGAAGTGCTGAATGGAAGTACAGGTAAAACATGAGACATTTGTAACTAGAAATAAATACATGATAGTAAAGACTGTAAGTGACAACGTGATTTAGAGTACAATATGGTTATGTAAACGGCTTAGGGGCAAATGAATACAAATAAGGAGGCACATGAATACAGCTACTAGGGATAGTGTTCACATAACCAATTCTACTCACCCCGCCCCAATCAATACACAAGGATCCGTTCAAGTTTTGTTATAAGCACATGAATACAGCTAAGATACGTGAACTCATGTAATGAGTAGTACATGAGGCACATGATAAGCACATGAAAGCACATGAGAACATGTAATAACATGAACTAGTACGAGTACAAGGAGTACCTGATGCACATGATAAAGTACATGAACATGAAATACCCGATGCACCCGTAGAGGGATAACATCTCAGGAAGGGACCATATAGTACTAATCCGTGAAGATACATGTCAGCATTATGTAGAGTAATCTAGAGCAAGAATATAGTCCAGACAGGTTTAAAAAGATCAGAGAATGTACTCGCCTGCTAACTGAAAGTCCGAGATGAAAGTACTATCCGAGGAGTGGTGTCTGGCTCTATTTAGAACAGTACGAGTCATAACAAGTCCAGAATAGAAATGAAATGCACTACAATGTGTTTTACATGAATCTAGGTCAATCTAGACCAAAGTCAACTCTTGGTCAACTCTGGTCAACCCTAGAAGTCAACTAGGTCAACCAAGTCTAATCTAGGTCTAACAAGACTATTCTAGGTTTACTAGGCTATTCTAGGCAATACTATGTCAAGCCTACCAATCACATAATATCATATATACAATACATTATGTCCTATGGTATTCCATACTCTATGACATCATATCATAACATCCCATATATCATGACATGTCAAATGATATCCCATATCTATATATACAATCATATCACAATGTATCATGCATATATATACATTATCACACATTCTTATATATAATTAATATGTATAGGTAAAAATACTATGATACATTATATAGATTACAAGTGTATATAACAATGCACATATCATATACATACATAGGGAGTGAGGGGGAAAACACATGAGTACCTGTGTGTGTGTGTCATGTTCAATGTGCAACTGGAAAACAGAGAAAACAAATCCTAAAAACAGTGAGAATGTGGGTGTGTGTGTTCAGATATTAAAACAGTGTATACATTGCACAGAAAATCAGTGAAAACATGAATGGCATTTCAGTTTACAATTCAATTCAAAAGGTTTGAAACTATTCTCAGGTTTAAAACAAAAAACTGGAACATAACCAATCTCAGGTTATTAGAAACAACCTTGCAAATCAATGAGGAGGGAAACTCAGTTCAAGGTAAGCTAACCAAACTCATTAAATTCTATTTTCAAAACATCACCCCATAACAGTTTAAAGAATGAAAGCATTGAATCAAATACAAGGGAAAACTCAGGTTATTAATTCTCAGAATTTGACAGTTAAGAAGGGGAATGAAATTAGTATCAATCAAAACAATACCCCAATCCCATTGTCAGTTAATAGTGCAACCATGAACCCAGGTTTTAAGAAGAACTCAACTTAGGCATTAAATTCCTATTCAGTTGTAGTAAAGGGGTAGGAAGGAAATCAGTTAACAAGTAAACAATATGGGTTAAAATCATTCTCAGGTTTGAGAATGAATCTCAATCTCAGGTTTTAAGAATTATCATATAAGTTACAGGAACATCCAGGTACACTAACCCCAAATCAGTTCATAGTGAAATACATTCTCAGTTTTATGTGAAAGAATACCAACTCAGAATATCATCTTTGCAGGAAACAATTATTGAAATCAAAGCAAGGTAACTCAGATTTCTGTACATTCAATTTCAGGTTTTACAGTTGAATCCCACCCTCCTCTGCAAACAGTTATCAATTCATAAATTAGGAGCTGGGACATGAACTCAGGTTATCAATAAACAATGAACATTCAATGAATCAGTGAGCAATTTCCATATCAGGTTTAAAAGAAGAAAACATTGAATCAATTATAAAGTAAACATAGGTTTCAACATCCAATTTTAGGTTCATATCTCATTTAACATCTAGCTTAAAAAATGAACTCAGATATGCCGATCAAAAGAAATGTAACAGTCATTAATTGAAATCGACTAACCCATATACCAATTCCCATATCACACCATATAAATCCAATTCTCGAATGAATATACTTGGCTAACATGATTTGCCACATGTGGGGATCCAATTAATTGAAGAACAAACTTTATACAGGGAATTAAAATGGTTTGGGAAAACTGGAATAACAGTATCAGACTGTATCAGAAATAAGTTGTTCGAACCCATTTCGAGCCAAAACACAACATTAAACCTAAACTAATATGTAATATAAAGTAACAGGGATTACACAACATTCCCAGGATCTATTTAACAATTTAAAACATAATTAAAAGCATTAAAAACAATTGAAACACAGAACACAATTTTACACACTGGACTACACAGTGTAACACATGTGCGAGCACGAATTCGTGTCCGACACGACACGAGAGTTCCTAAAACTCTAGGGATCTCGTGTCAGTCGTGGATACGACTCACATGTCAAGTTTCAAGGGTTGAAACCCTCTGTGCACAGAGAAAACGTACACGAGTAGCAGGGCATCAACCTGCCAGCGCGCGTGGGTGCACGACCGCGTGTCCACGCGCTCGTGTCGGCTCAACCCGACACGAAAACGTGCTCAGTGTCCAAGAAATGCATAAGGGAGACTAAAATGGATTTTTTCATTGAAATACAATTCGTAAAATCGATCGAAATGCCCTTTGAGGCATTTCGTCGAACACCATCCTAACCACACTGGTACGTGTCCGATACGAACACGAAATGGGTCCAAATTCTAGGGTTAGCCTATCCTACTGTTAGGTTAGGGTTAGTACATCCTAGAAATAATTTTTAACAGAATTTAAATACAATAGAAGGGATTATACCTATAGGTGAACAATGGGTCAAAATCCCCAAATGGGAAGAGCTCCACAAGCCACTAAACTTCCTCAAATTGTGTGTTTCCTGAAAATACTCATCAACAACAGCAAGAATACTAATATTAGGTCCTATTGCAATTTGTTTGAAGGAATTTGGAGTAGAAATGGATTTTCTAAGAAGTTACAAAGATGGGGACTCACCTCTTCCAAATGGCAATGTTTCCTAAAGAGGCAACCCTAATTTTAAGGGGATATAAATAGGGGGGGCTGACCATAGTGGGCCGGTCAGAATTTCTAGGGTTAGGGCTTGGTTCAAAGGGTGTGGGCTATGGGCCATTAAGCCTATTAGTCATAAAATGACTTGTGACTTCACAAGCCATTCCTTAATCAACTAGCTCCTATTTTCCCCAATTTAATTCCAATGAGTCAAACCTTACTAACTTAAGTCAACCTAGGTTTTCAAATCCTAAATACTTAGTCATGACCTAGGTTAGCCACTAGGTTAGTCTACAAGGTCAACATAAGTCAAAGTCACTAAAACACCAAAATCAATTATTCTAAAATCACTAAAAAATCACATTAATTATAAATATTAATAATAATTCAAATTAAATTCTAAAATTTTGAAAATGACCAAAATACCCTCACGCTAGAAGAGTGGTAGTGACAAATCTACCCCCCTTAAAATAATTTTGTCCTCGAAATTTAAAGGCGAAACTAACTGTTAAGAAGGATAGAAAAGTATACCTCAAGGTCCAAAAAGATAGGGGTACCGCTCGCGCATCTCATCCTTCCGCTCCCAGGTAGACTCTCCTGGAGAATGATGCCTCCATGCGACGCGTACCAAGGGTATCACCTGGTTCCTCAATACCTTCTCCCGGCGATCCAAAACCTTCACAGGCTGCTCTGGATAACTGAGAGTAGGTCCAACCTCTATCTCCGAGTGATCGAGCACATGGCTAGGGTCAGCCACGTACTGTCTCAACTGTGATACGTGGAATACGTTGTGGACGCCCACTAGTGCAGGTGGCAAGTCTAGCCTGTATGCCACATCACCGACTCTTCCGCTGATAACAAAAGGGCCGATGAAGCGCGGGCTAAGATACCCACCTCCACCAAAATGTATCGTACCACGAGTCGGAGATATCCGCAGAAAAACTATGTCTCGAACCTAATCACAAGCAAGGTCTCAAGTTACTAAAAATCAAACACGATCAATCAAACAAAACAAAACAAATATAACCTAATTCTAACCCTATCTCTAAATCTGTACCTCAAACTCCAGCGGCCTCCGGTGGCTATCGGCCCAGTGCCGATGTCTGTCCTGCGCCACACAAAGTCTGTCCCTGATGAGCTTCACCTTCTCGGCTGCGTCAACAACCATCTCTGGTCCGTATAAAGCTCGCTCTCCAACATCATCCCAAGATAAGGGTGTACGACACCTACGCCCGTACAGAGCCTCAAACGGTGACATCTCAATGCTGGCCTGATAACTGTTGTTGTAAGCAAACTCCACCAAATGCAGGTGATCCTCCCAGGAACCTCCAAAATCTAGGACGCACGTCCGCAGCATATCCTCCAGGGTCTGAATAGTCCTCTCTGACTGTCCGTCCGTCTGGGGGTGGTATGCAGTACTAAACTTGAGCTGAGTGCCCAAACTAGTCTGCAGACTCCTCCAGAAATGGAAAGTAAAGCAGCTATCCTGATCTGAGACTATGCTGACAGGAACTCCGTGAATCCTGACTATCTGTCTCATATACAACTCCGCGAGCCTCTCTGTAGACGTACCCACCTTGAATGGCAAGAAGTGGGCCGATTTGGTCAACCTGTTAACGATGACCCAAATCGAGTCTTTTCCTCCTGGTGTACGCGGCAACCCCGATACAAAATCTATTGTAATATGTTCCCACTTCCACTCTGGAATGGGCAACGACTGCAATAATCCTCCGGGCCTCTGCCTCTCTGCCTTGACCTGCTGACAGATCAAGCATCTAGCTACGAAGTGGGACACCTCCCTCTTCAACCCGTACCACCAGACATGCTCTCGCAGATCCCTGTACATCTTGTTGGCACCAAGATGTATAGAGTACTGCGATCTGTGAGCCTCCTGCATAATATACTCTCTGAGCTCCCCGCTGGGCAAACATAACCGGGAACCGTGCCTCAGGGCACCATCCTCTGCAAGTGAGAACTCAACATCCTCTACTCCCGCACTGATCTGCTATCGGATACACCGCAGAGCCAAATCATCGAACTGTGTCACCTTGATCCTGTCCATTAAGTCCGACTGTATCTAAAGGCCCCATAACTGCATCTGTACTCTGGGCACGATCACCTCAATCCCAAGACTCTCCAAGTCTGCAAGCAAGTGCTGATCCATAGTCAAACACGTGGCTGTCGGATACCTACTTAAGGCATCGGCAACCACGTTGGCCTTCCCTGGGTGATACTGGAGTGCGATATCAAAATCTTTCATCAACTCAAGCCACCTGCGCTGCCTCATGTTGAGCTCCTTCTGTGTAAACACATACTTCAAGCTCTTGTGATCTGTGAAAATCTCTACCCTCTCACCATACAGATAGTGCTTCCATAACTTCAAAGCAAAAATTACCGCCGCCAGCTCCAGGTCATGGGTAGGGTAGTTCTTCTCATGGGGACATAATTGTCTGGAAGCATAGGCAATCACCTTTCCATGCTGCTGCAAGACATAACCCATCCCCTTCCCTGAAGCATCACTATAAATAGTGAATCTACCTGATCCTGAAGGTAATGTCAGAATCGGAGCTGTCGTAAGCCGCTTCTTCAACTCATCAAAAGCTACCTGACACTCCTCTGACCAAACAAACTCAGTATCCTTCCAGGTCAACCATGTCAACGGCTCTGTAACCCGGGAGAAATCCTGCACAAATCTTCTATAGTATCCTGCCAGCCCCAGGAAACTCCTGATCTCTGCCACTGAAGTCGGCGCTGTCCTAGCCTCAACTACTACAATCTTCTTGGGGTCAACTGAGATACCATCTCCAGTCACCACATGCCCCAAGAAATCCACCTGGTCCAAGAAAAACTCACACTTGGAGAGTTTCCCATAAAGCTGCTCCCTCCTGAGAGTCTCTAGCACTATCCGCAGATGCTCTTCGTGCTCCTCCTCAGTCTTGGAATGTACCAAGATATCATCAATGAACACCACCACGAACTTATCCAAGTACTGGTGGAACACCTTGTTCATCAGATTCATAAACACTGCTGGTGCATTGGTTAGCCCAAACGGCATAACCAAAAAGTCAAACTGCCCGTACCGCGTCCTGAAAGCGGTCTTGGGAATATCCTCCTTCTTCACCTTCACCTGGTGATAACCCGACCTCAAATCAATCTTGGAGAACACCCGAGCTCCGCTCAACTGATCAAATAGATCATCGATCCACGGCAGTGGGTATCTGTTCTTGATTGTCAGGTTGTTAAGTGCCCTGTAGTCAATACACATCCGTACCGACCCATCCTTCTTGGGTACGAAAAGTACCGGTGCACCCCAAGGTGAAGAACTCGAGCGAATGACGCCCTTGTCCTGCAGCTCATCCACCTGCTTCTTCAGCTCCACCAACTCGCTGTTGTTCACTCGATAGACATGCTGGGAGATCGATTCCGCGCTGGGAACCAAGTCTATCGAGAACTCTACATCTCTGTCCGGTAGAAGCCCTGGTAACTCCTCTAGAAACACGTCCATAAACTCTGCGATCAAGGGATGCGGAGCCACATGCTCCTCAACTGAAGCTCCATAAAAGACTCCGTCGTCCTGCTCTGCCTGCCGCCGGGTGTACTCAAACTCTGGCTCTCCTGGCGCCCCGAAGAAAACTCTACCCCCACGGCAATCAATACGGGCGTGGTGTCTACTCAGCCAGTCCATACCTAATACAATGTCGTAGATCGGTAAAGGCATGACTAGTAGACTCACCCCCAATCCTCGGCCTCCCAATATGACACTCCGCCCTCTGCAAACATCACTCACGAGGATGACCCCATCCCCGGTCATGATCTTGCAGGTCCTAGGCAATGGTTCATAAACCAAACTGTGTCTAATAGCATACGATACTGACACAAAGCTGTGGGAAGCCCCGAAATCAAAGAGTGCAAATGCTGGAAGGGAATCTAGGAGAACCGAACCTGCTATCAGCTCTCCGATGGCCTCGGCATCCTCAGCTGCCATGGCAAAAGCTTGTCCCTACTGTCCACCTCGTGCCTGCTATTGGTGCTGCTGGAACGTCTGCTGCTGGGTCGGCAGGGCTGGTCCCCTCTGCTGGATTGCTGGAGCCTTGGCTCCACCTCCCTGCTGTCCTCGCCCAAAAGCCCCTAGGCAGTCCCTCAACTGGTGATCTCCATCACCACAAAGTAGGTACTTGCCTAGATTCTTTCTGCACTCATGGATCATGTGCTCTGGCATCTTACAGAAGGCACAAATGACTACCTGACGAGGTGCCTGCTGCCCTCTCTGCTGCTGGTACTGCTGTACTGGCCTCTGCTGCTGATGCTGCTGCTGATACTGCTGCACTGGCCTCTGTTGCTGCTACTACTGGAAGTGAGGCCTCTTCGCCTGCCCCTGACTGCTGCTGCCACCCTGGAAGTCACGACCCCTCTTCTGCTTCAGCCTTAGGTCGTCCTCCGTCGCCATGGCCCCAGAAAATATCTCAGCGAAAGTGGCATTCCGGTCGCTCTTAGTCAGCGACCGAACCTCTCTAATCAAACCCCAGCGAAACTTCCTCGCCTTCGTCTTCTCAGACAAATCATCAATAAATCGGGCCAGTCTGCAGAACTCTCCGACATACTCAGCCACCGTCTGGTTCCCCTGAGTCAGAGCCTCGAACTGTGCCTCGATACCTTCCAAGTCCACATCAGGAAAGAATTGCTCCTTAAACAGTTCCTTAAACTGGGCCCAAGTCTGGCCCTCAACCCCTACCCTGGGATCTGCCTGATACCATGCTCGGGCTAAATCCTGCATCTGGCTGCCCGCCGCCTCGATCTGGAGTCGAGCTGGTATCTCTGCTAGTCGAAAGATCTCCTCTATGTGCTCTATCCAGTCATCTGCAACATGGATGCCCTCTGTGCCGAAGAACTCCCGAGGGTACATCTTCTGGAAGTCCTGTATATTCTTCTTCCTCCGACGGGGCTGCTGCTGAGTCCCCTGAGCTGTAATCATCTCGATCGTGGTGCGAACCAGCTGGTGTGCCTCATCAATCCCCTGCCTGAAATCTATTGTCTGCCTCGTCTGCTGCTGCGGGTGGGACTCAAGAATCCTCTCTACGAAGGAGAAGAGATGGGCAGCATCTACCATCCCCGCAGGCGGAGGCTGCTGCGTGGGAAGGATCTCAGGAATCACAACTGGCCTCCTGACTGCTGGAGGTGCTCCTCCAAAAGTGGCAGAAACATCGACTCCTGAGGGCTGTACTGGCCCTGTGGCACTGGGAGCTGGCTGCTGGACACGAGAGGTGGCAGACCCCTCTCCAGCCTCTTCCGTCACGGGGCGATGCGATCGCGTCTCAACTATCCTGGAGACACAGATCAAACAAGAAGCAATTACTGAGAATGAGTCGAAAAATCAAAGGAGGACAATTTAAATTCTAAGGAAGACAATAAGCAGCAAAATAGATATACGGAATCTGATAAGGAATTTTTCCTAGTGTGATTGAGTACCTTCAAAAATATGCTAATTTCTACTGCAGGCTGCAGCGATATTCTAGTTCGAATACCACTACATTTATATCCTAGACCTACATGAGCCACCACTAAAAACGTGTCACGATCCGCACCCTAGAGTAAGGGCACGAGACGTGGGTACGTCCAGCCTATGCCGCAGTGTCGGCGGTAGAACGCTGTCCTAGGTCACAACATCTAACAATTGAAGGTAATACAGTTATACTCCCCGAATGGGGGTTACATAACATAAATATAACTCAATCACAGCTAAGGTAGAACAGGTAAGATGGAATGATAATGAAAGATAAAATATCCAGAACAGAGAATCACAGAGATACAATCCAGAATTCTAAGTGTCTAAAATAATACATCTCAGAATATCTCAAAGTCTAATACAGTGATCCAAAATAGTAAGACAATCCTAAACTAATGGAGTGTCGTCTACTGCTAATAGATCCTGCTGCTGGTCCAAATCCAGGCACTCATCTAGTGTGGCACCGTAGTAAGTAGGGCAGAACGCCTCAGCCTCGTCCTCTGTAATATTTCAATAGGTCCAGTCAGGACGGGAACGAGCACATATCTCTCAACAATTCATAGCAGGTTAGGAAAATATATCATGCAATAGAGCAAAATATAGGAAGTACAGAATGGAAGTACAGGTAAAACAGGAGATATTTGTAACTGGAAATAAATACATGATAGTAAAGACTGTAAGTGACTACGTGATTTAGAGTACAATATGGTTATGTAAACGGCTTAGGGGCACATGAATACAAATAAGGAGGCACATGAATACAACTACTGGGGATAGTGTTCACATAACCAATTCTACTCACTCCGCCCCAATCAATACACAAGGATCCGTTCAAGTTATGTTATAAGCACTTGAATACAGCTAAGATACGTGAACTCATGTAATGAGTAGTACATGAGGCACATGATAAGCACATGAAAGCACATGAGAACATGTAATAACATGAACTAGTACGAGTACAAGGAGTACCTGATGCACATGATAAAGTACATGAACATGAAATACCCGATGCACCCGTAGAGGGATAACATCTCAGGAAGGGATCCATATAGTACTAATCCGTGAAGATACGTGTCAACATCATGTAGAGTAATCTAGAGCACGAATATAGTCCAGACATGTATGAAAAGATCAGAGAATGTACTCGTCTGCTAACTGAAAGTCCGAGATGAAAGTACTGTCCGAAGAGTGGTGTCTGGCTCCTATTTAGAACAGTACGAGTCACAACAAGTCCAGAATAGAAATAAAATGCACTACAACATGTTTTACATGAATCTAGGTCAATCTAGACCAAAGTCAACTCTTGGTCAACTCTGGTCAATCCTAAAAGTCAACTAGGTCAACCAAGTCTAATCTAGGTCTAACAAGACTATTCTAGGTTTACTAGGCTATTCTATGCAATACTATGTCAAGCCTACCAATCACATAATATCATATACAATATATTATGTCCTATGGTAATCCATACTCTATGACATCATATCATAACATCCCATATATCATGACATGTCAAATGATATCCCATATCTATATATACAATCATATCACAATGTATCATGTATATATATACATTATCACACATTCCTATATATAATTAATATGTATAGGTAAAAATACTATGATACATTATATAGATTACAAGTGTATATAACAATGCACATATCATATACATACATAGGGAGTGAGGGGAAAACACATGAGTACATGTGTGTGTGTCATGTTCAATGTGCAACTGGAAAATAGAGAAAATAAATCCTAAAAACAGTGAGAATGTGGGTGTGTGTGTTCAGATATTAAAACAGTGTATACATTACACAGGAAATCAGTGAACACATGAATGGCATTTCAGTTTACAATTCAATTCAAAAGGTTTGAAACTATTCTCAGGTTTAAAACAGAAAACTGGAACATAACCAATCTCAGGTTGTTAGAAACAACCTTGCAAATCAATGAGGAGGGAAACTCAGTTCAAGGTAAGCTAACCAAACTCATTAAATTCCCTTTTCAAAATATCACCCCATAACAGTTTAAAGAATGAAAGCATTGAATCAAATACAAGGGAAAACTCAGGTTATTAATTCTCAGAATTTGACAGTCAAGAAGAGGAATGAAATCAGTATCAATCAAAACAATACCCCAATCCCATTCTCAGTTAACAGTGCAACCATGAACCCAGGTTTTAAGAAGAACTCAACTTAGGCATTAAATTCCTATTCAGTTGCAGTAAAGGGGTAGAAAGGAAATCAGTTAACAAGTAAACAATATGGGTTAAAATCATTCTCAGGTTTGAGAATGAATCTCAATCTCTGGTTTTAAGAATTATTATATTAGTTACAGGAACATCCAGGTACACTAACCCCAAATCAGTTCATAGTGAAATACATTCTCAGTTTTATGTGAAAGAACACCAACTCAGAATATCATGTTTGCATGAAACAATTATTGAAATCAAAGCAAGGTAACTCAGATTTTTGTACATTCAATTTCAAGTTTTATAGTTGAATCCCACCCTCCTCTGCAAACAGTTATCAATTCATAAATTAGGAGCTGGGACATGAACTCAGTTTATCAAGAAACAATGAACATTCAATGAATCAGTGAGCAATTTCCATATCAGGTTTAAAAGAAAAAAACATTGAATCAATTATAAAGTAAACATAGGTTTCAACATCCAATTTCAGGTTCATATCTCATTTAACATCTAGCTTAAAAAATGAACTCAGATATGCCAATCAAAAAAAATGTAACAGTCATTAATTGAAATCGACTAACCCATATACCAATTCCCATATCACACCATATAAATCCAATTCTCGAATGAATATACTTGGCTAACATGATTTGCCACATGTGGGGATCCAATTAAGTGAAGAACAAACTTTATACAGGGAATTAAAATGGTTTGGGAAAACTGGAATAACAGTATCAGACTGTATCAGAAATAAGTTGTTCGAACCCATTTCGAGCCAAAACACAACATTAAACCTAAACTAATATGTAACATAAAGTAACAAGGATTACACAACATTCCCAGGACCTATTTAACAATTTAAAATATAATTAAAAGCATTAAAAATAATTGAAACACAGAACACAATTTTACACACTGGACTACACAGTATAACACATGTGCAAGCACGAATCCGTGTCCGACACGACACGAGAGTTTCTAAAACTCTAGGGATCTCGTGTCAGTCGTGGACACGACTCAAATGTCGAGTTTCAAGGGTTGAAACCATCTGCGCACAGAGAAAACGTGTACGAGTAGCAGGACATCAACCTGCCAGCGCGCGTGGGTGCACGACTGCGTGTCCACGCGCTCGTGTCGGCTCAACCCGACACGAAAACGTGCTCAGTGTCCAAGAAATGCATAAGCGAGACTAAAATGGATTTTTCAATTGAAATACAATTCGTAAAATCGATCGAAATGCCCTTTGAGGCATTTTGTCGAACACCATCCTAACCACACTGGTACGTGTCCGATACGGACACAAAATGGGTCCAAATTATAGGGTTAGCCTATCCTACTGTTAGGTTAGGATAGGACATCCTAGAAATGATTTTTAACAGAATTTAAATGCAATAGAAGGGATTATACCTATAGGTGAACAATGGGTCAAAATCTCCAAATGGGAAGAGCTCCACAAGCCACTAAACTTTCTCAAATTGTGTGTTTGCTAAAAATACTCATCAACAACAGAAAGAATACTAATATTAGGTCCTATTGCAATTTGTTTGAAGGAATTTGGAGTAGAAATGGATTTCTAAGAATTTACAAAGATGGGGACTCACCTCTTCCAAATGGCAATGTTTCCTAAAGAGGCAACCCTAATTTCAAGGGGATATAAATAGGGGGGGCTGACCATAGTGGGCCGGCCAGAATTTCTAGGGTTAGGCTTGGTTCAAAGGGTGTCGGCTATGGGCCATTAAGCCTATTAGTCATAAAATGACTTATGATTTCACAAGACATTCTTTAATCAACTAGCTCCTATTTTCCCCAATTTAATTCCAATGAGTCAAACCTTACTAACTTAAGTCAACCTAGGTTTTCAAATCCTAAACACTTAGTCATGACCTAGGTTAGCCTCTAGGTTAGTCTACAAGGTCAACATAAGTCAAAGTCACTAAAACACCAAAATCAATTATTCTAAAATTACTAAAAAATCACATTAATTATAAATATTAATAATAATCCAAATTAAATTCTAAAATTTTGAAAATGACCAAAATACCCTCAAGCTAGAAAAGTGGTAGTGACAGCATGGCAATTTCATGTGGCAAGTTTTTCTTGAGCCGTATGAGCCCTGATTTCTTCTGCCGCATGCCCCTGTCTCCTGAGCCGTATGATTCCTCCACAGCCTTTGCCCCTGCTAATATTAAATTACTATATGTATGCTTGTATCATATTAATTTTAATATGTTCCCTGAAATGATGGTGAACCATGGTGGTGTACTTTTGACAAATGGCATGACATGATAGTGGCCCGTCGTGGCACCCTCCTGACAGTGAACATGACATGATATATATCTCGAAGGCTGTTGCGACGGCTAGCATGTCATAACAAGATTGAATGGCCTGGACACCGTGGATGATTGTGCTTGTACAATTGGACCGGTAATGTTTGCATCATGTCTAGGACAGGGATCCCTGAGTACCACGGTCAGGGGTACCTACTGTAAATGGCTAAGGCTAATAACTAGAATAATTTAGTAGTCATGAGAGATTTTGCCAGTTACAGGCGATCACGTTATCCCGGCCACCATTGTTGGACTTGCAGCCTGCCGACGAGTAGGGCACAAGTCTAGATTCACTGATATATGGAAAAGAATGAGGCACTGCTTAATGAATCCAAGTCGCCTGGATAACCTGGATTAGCTGCAGGGCTTGTGGCTGGAGGAACATCTCACTGCATGTTGCTAGTAACTAAGGCTTGTGATAACCCTAGTTAAATAATGTAGAAAGCCGTAGTCACTGATTGGCCGAGAGCGATTGTATGGTGTAGTTTTAGTACTCGATTATTGCAGGCTTGATCACATGATTATCACTTTTAACAATAATGATCAGAGGCTAAGTTCTACTCTGGTGAAGGATTACAACCCCGGTCCTTGTTTGGTTTAAGGGTTGTAACCTGGCTCCCGCAGCAGTTCTGAGACCTCTCTTTGTTTATTATCTTATTGCACCCCACGTCATGCTTGTTATATTTTATCTTACCAACAAGATTTGGAGACGGAGTTCTATTCAGGTGAAGGGTTACAACCCCGGTCCTTGTTTGGTTTAAGGGTTATAACCTGGCTACTTGAATGGTTCCCTCGTACTCTATTATGACTGTTGTTATTCTTTTATTATCAAGCACTTTTGTAAATACTTTTAATATTTGTTTCTGATATGCTGGTTTTAGTTCTTAAGTGAAGCCTCCTTTGTGGCACTTGCTCTTTCTGGGATCTGACCCAGCTGGTTTTGTATAGCCAGATTTTGGAGCAGCTCAAGAGGATCTACCGACTTCCCAGCCCGATGGTGACCACTAGGCGTAACCAGGGCAACGAGTGGGTTTACTTTTGGCTCTTCCACTCTATTATAAAATTTTCATTTTGAGGCGTTTAGCGGCGAGCACCTGTTAGCTCGTATTGCATACCTTATTACTGTCTGCCTATGGGCTGTAACATGATTGACATATCTTAGGGTTGATCATGTATGACTAAGCTCTTGCTAGTTCTCAGATTTTGTAACGACTAGCTTCATGATCAACTAAATATGTAATGTTTGGGACGCCTTACTATTGTATATTTGGTGATCTTATATCTTGTAACTTTGCTTGCTTGCTTGAGATTGAGATATTTAGGCTTGTTATTGACCTTAGGAGACTGATGGATTGTAGTTAAACCCTTCTATATCTAGACAGCCGTGACCATATAGTGAGGTGGATTCCATTTCATTATACGTAGCTGGCTATGTATGCCCTCGCTCTTCGGTATTCTGGTTCTGGGGCATTATATGGTTTAAGTGATAGCCCATACAGGTTTTTTAAATCAAGATATGTGAGGGTTTACCGAATAGATGTCGCAATCAGCACTCGCCCTTGATCTCTGCCCGTATCTTCTAATCCCTGAGATTCTCGACCTGATCACATGCTTGTATCGTTGATCTATCTTGGTCCTTCCTTATTGTTCCCTATGTCGTCTTCTTTAGCGGCATTGTTCCTGGTCCTACCGATCGATAAGGCGAAGCACCTCCCGTGGACCAGCAGCAACCAGAAGATCCAGCCTAGCACTCAAGAGCAGCCTCCCGGGTCATGCCTCCCGGAGATCTAGAACCCCTGGGAAAGCCAGCCCAGCCCGCAAGGAAGGATGATGGAGCCTTGGTTGGACTTATCTGGGAGTTGCTTGTATCGTAGGATCGTCGAGGAGATGCCTTGCATCAGGCAGCGGCAGATGCTCTGGGCAGAGATGGACATCATGGGAACAGTGCAGCGACCAGTTTTAAGTGCCTGAACCTCTATTCTTCGATGGTAGCGAAGATGTTATCGCTGCTGATGCGTGGCTGCAGGACACAGAGGTGATATTGGAGGCAGTAAAGACCCCAGAAGATGAGAAGGTGGTCGTAGTGCGCCTGCAGTTATTGGATCTAGCCCGCAGCTGGTGGGCGGCGCAGGCCGTTGGACTAGTGGCGCCTATTGCCTGGACAGTATTTCGTGAGAGGTTCCAGACCAAGTACTTCGATGCTGTAGCTCGATACAATCTACAGACCAAGTTCACCAATTTGAAGCAGATGGGCAGGACGGTCGATGGGTATACGACCGAGTTTTCCAGGCTTAGTCGGTGTGCTCCCACCTTGGTGGCGACCGAGTTCGATAGAGCCTAGCGGTTTCAGCAGGGACTCCACCTAGAGATTTTGCTGGTGGTAGAGCAGTTTGAGCATCAGACTTTTGATACGGTATTGAGGGAAGCTAGGAGGCATGAGTATACCTCCCAGAGGATTCTGGTCGAAAGCGATCTCACGGCCAGATGAATCAGTCGTCAGCCCTAGCCCCGGCAGCTAGGGCTTTGACCATTGGAGCTTCGAGAAGGACAGCTTCAGTTACATCGGTTCAACATTCAACCTCGACGTATCCTCAGCAGCAGAAGCAGAAGCAGTCTTCCTCCATAGGCTGTTCTTATTATGGGAAGCCTGGGCATGTTGTTTCAGAATGTCATAAGGCTCGAGGATTGTGTTTACTTTGTGGAGAACCGGACCATAAGGTAGGGTCCTGCCCGTTCAGGACTGACTCATCACCAGCCATGACCAGTTCATTAGTTAGGGGATCAGCCCCAGTACCAGTCCAGCAGCAGTTTCCATCCCCGAGGCCGTTGTCGACGCAGACCCAAGCTTTTCAGCAGCAAAGGCCTCAGAAGTATGCCCAGGTGCAAGTTCAGAATATGCAGAGAGGATTCCAACAGAGAGGGCCGGTACCTAGAGGACAAGGACAAGTATTGGCTTTAACCATAGGAGAAGAAGGAGTGACGCCATGTGAGGTAGTGGCAGGTACTATTCTCGTCAATACCTTTCCGGCTTCAGTATTATTTGACTCTGGTGTATCGTATTCATTTATGTCTGCACGATTTGCAATACGGATAGGACTGGATCCCGAGTCATTATTAGTAAGGCTCAATATACTTACTGGTAACGGTCTTGTGGGAGTATATAGAGTGTTTTCCTCGTGTCGGATCGTGGGTAGCGGTAGAGAGTTTTCCGCTAGGCTGATAGAATTTCCGATGACCGATTATGATATGGTCTTAGGAATGGATTGGCTGAGGGACCAGTATGCTAGGATAGACTGCCATCTTGGTAGAGTTGTTTTTAGCATTGCAGGCGAGCCGGAGTTTTCTTTTTCTCGAGGCGAAGTTGAACCTTCTCCTCCAATATTGCGGATGGCCGTAGCAGCAGTGCAGTTACCCCGGATAGTCGAAGAATTTCTAGATGTTTTTCCGGAAGAGCTTCCAGGAATGTCGCCAGAGCGAGAGATCGAGTTTACTATCGACTTGATTCCCGGGACAGCATCAGTGTCAGAGAGAGTCTACAGGATGGCACCATCAGAATTGGAGATATTTTACAAAATAATTGAAGAACTCAGAACCAAGAGATTCATTCATGCTAGTGGATCGCCTTGGGGAGCTCCGATGCTTTTTGTGAAAAAGAAGGATGGTACGTCCAGATTATGTCTTGACTATCGTACCTTGAACTAAGTGACAATCAAAAATAGATATCCTCTCCCAAGGATAGATGACTTGTTTGATCAACTCAGAGAAGCGGCAGTATTCTCGAAGATTGATTTGCGGTCAGGATACCACCAGATCAGAGTGAGAGAGCAGGACATCCCGAAGACAGCTTTCAGATCTAGATATGGGCATTAGGAGTTCCTTGTTATGCCCTTTGGAGCGACTAATATGTCGGTTGTATTCATGGACCTCATAAATCATATCTTCATGCCTTATTTGGATCAATTCATGATCATGTTCATAGACGATATCCTGGTCTACAGCAAGAGTGAAGCGGAGCATAAGCAGCATCTCAGAGTTGTCCTCTATATTCTCTGAGAGCACCAGTTGTATACCAAGTTCAGTAAATGCGAGTTTTGGCTCGATCGCATTTCATACTTGGGTCATATCATCACCAGAGGGGGAGTAGAAGTGGATTCCCAGAAGATCGTGGCTATCGAAACATGGCCAGTGCCCAGCACAGTTGCAGAAGTTCGTAATTTTCTTGGATTGGCCGGCTACTACCGGAGATTTATTTCGGACTTTGCTCAGATTTTAGCACCATTGACCTAGTTGACCCGCAAGGAGGTGCAGTTTGCTTGGATAGCAGAATGTCAGGATTCTTTTGAGAAGCTAAAGTGAGGCTTGATGACGGTACCCATTCTCACACTTCCAGATGGGACCAGAGGATTTTTAGTGTACTGTGATGCTTCAGGCAGAGGTTTAGGATGTGTTTTAATGCAGCATGGGAAGGTAATAGCTTATGCGTCACGACAACTTCATGATCATGAGAGGAATTACCTGACCCATGACTTGGAACTGGCAGCAGTAGTGTTTTTACTCAAGCTTTGGAGACACTACTTGTATAGAGATAGGGTAGAGATTTTCACCGACCACAAGAGCCTAAAGTATGTGTTCACTCAGAAGGATCTTAACATGTGTCAGAGAAGATGGCCAGAGATGCTTGTGGATTATGATGTCAACCTGCAGTATCATCCTAGGAAGGCCAACGTTGTTGCAGATGCATTGAGCAGGAGAGCCGAAGTTTATTTTCTGACAGCACAACCAGAGTTGTTAGCTGATCTTCAGAAGATGGATATAGAAGTTGTCCTTCCTACCAATATGGCATTGATGGCCAATATGCAAGTACAGTCCAGTATAGTTGAGAGGATCAAGATAGCTCAGTCCTCCGATTCTAAGCTTCAGCGGCTTAGAGCAAAATGTGAAGCAGGACGATGACCAAAATTATGTATTCATGAAGACGGTACACTTTGACATGGTGAGTGTCTTTGTGTACCCCGTGGAGATATCAGACAGGAGGTCATGGCAGAAGCTCACAGTTCTTAGTATTCGATTCATCCCGGTGGCACGAAGATGTACCGTGATATTCGTCAGCACTTTTGGTGGAATGGCATGAAGAGGGAGATAGCTCGATTTGTCTTTCGGTGTTTGGTTTGCCAACAAGTCAAGGCTGAACATCAGAGGCCAGCTGGACTTCTTCTGCCCCTGTCGATTCCAGAATAGAAGTGGGAGCATATAACCATGGATTTCGTGATTGGATTACCTCGATCCCCGACCAGTAGAGATGCTATTTGGGTTAGTTGACAGGCTCACAAAGGTGCCTCACTTTCTCCCATTCAGAGTTGGCCAGTCGACGGCTCAGCTAGCAGAGATATACCTCAGGCAGATAGTCAGACTTCACGAAGTACCAGTCAGTATCACCTCGAACAGAGATTCGAGATTTACATCGCACTTTTGGTGTAGTCTGCAAGAGAGTTTGGAAACTCACCTCCAGTTCATCTCAGCTTATCACCCGCAGACAGATGGTCAGTCGGAATGCACGATCCAGACTCTTGAGGATATGTTAAGATCTTGTACACTCGACTTCGATAGTTCGTGGGAAGATCATCTACACCTGGTGGAGTTCTCATACAACAACAGTTTCCAAGCTAGTATCCAGATGGCACCGTTCGATGCGCTGTATGATAGGAAGTGCAGATCCCCACTAACATAGAATGATGTTGGTTAGAGGCAGATGCTTGGTCCAGTAATAATCACTCAGACAGATGAGGTGGTCAGAAGAGTCAGAGATCATCTTCGCGTTGCACAAGATCGTCAGCACAGTTGAGCCGATTCTCATCGGCGTCCCCTTGAATTTTCTGTCGACGACCATGTATTTTTGAGGATCTCGCCTAACCGTGGCGTCATTCGTTTTAGCGTACGGGGAAAGCTTAGTCCTAGGTATATAGGGTCGTTCGATATTCTGGAGCAAGTAGAAGATGTGTCATATCGTCTTACTCTTCCGCCGTCTCTGAGTGAGGTGCATGACGTGTTCCATGTATCCCAACTACGACGGTATATCCTGGACCCGAGTCATATCCTGGATCATTCGGAATTGGTTGTTGGTACCAACCTTTCGTATGAAGAGAGGCCCGTATCCATATTGGACCAAAAAGAGAAGATACTCAAGAATAAGACTATCAAGTTAGTCCGTGTTGTTTGGGGTCATCACTCCTTGGGTGAGTCAACGTGGGAGCGTGAGGAAGATATCCGATCGTGATATCCCGACCTGTTTGACTCGTGAGGTATAATATCTTTCTTATGCCTCATGCCTTCGATTCCTCGCTTGTATGAATAATTGCTCGATTGCTTGACTAGTATAGCTTGCCTGTGATTAGTATAGCTTGTTCTTGCATCTCTAGCCTCTTGATTAAATTTTGAGGATGAAATTGTTTTAAGGTGGGTAGAGTTGTAATGACCATGGTTTGTATTACGTATTTTGGTATACGTGTACGTATTTTGACTCGTATTGTATGTCTCCTCGCATGATTTATTTGGCATTTTATTGCCTGATTCGGTTCGGCTTGTTTGGCTTGGTTCGGTTTGTGAACCAAACCCCTAACTACTACCACCATCATCATTTATTAACCCAACACTCTTTCTCTCTCCTCATTCACTCTTCTTCTTCCTCACCATTACTCTCCACCAACCATGAAGGTTTAGGCAAGTGCATCTTGCCTAATGGAGGAATTCTATTTTTATTATTCTACTGTCTTCCTCATGTATTTCTAACCCACTTTAGTACTTAGCATTTTTCATTTTCGTGGTAATTTCTTATAAATCTAGCTTTGTGGTATTTTTGATTTTTATGAGTTTTGATCTATCAAACCTGCATATTTTGTTATTTGATGGTTCCATGTTGTAGAGAATTTCTGTTTTACCCAAATTTGACCTACGGGAGTTTGGATTTTGGTTTCTATTGTTGTTTGGTGGAGCATGGAGGTCATGGTATTTTCTATGGACATATTTTTTGTGGAAGCCATTAATTGCACTTTTGGTCGCATGCAACATTGTGTTGCTTGGCCGTATATGCATTTGATTGCATTGCCATGAGCATTTATTTGCTTGGCTATTAGCTTTGGCCGCATGGATTTGCTTGCATGCATTTGCTGCATACATTTGTTGCATGACCGCATGGCAATTTTGCTTGGCCGTATGCATTGCCATTTGTTTGGCCACATATGGCCAATTGTATGGTCGCATAGGCCGTTAGATTAATTTGCATGGCCGCATAGGCCATTAGATTATTGCATGGCCGCATTGGCCATTAGATTAATTTGTACGGCCGCATAGGCCATTAATTAATTGTATGGCCGCATATGGCTGATTTGCATGGCCACTATTAATTAATTGGCCGCATGGCCATTAGTATTTATTATTGGCCGCATGGCCATTAGTAATTGCCTTGGCCATTTAATTAATTGCTTGGCCGCGTGCACGTAATATTTGCTTGGCCGCATGCATGCTATATTTGCTTGGCCGCATGCATGCAATATTTGCTTACAATATTTGCTTTGCCACATGCATGTAATATTTGCTTGGCTGCATGCAAATGCAATTGCTTTGGCCGCATGGCCATTTAATTAATTGCTTGCATACATTTGCTTTATTTAATTTGTGGCCACATGCACATTTATATGGTTGGCCGCATATCCCTTGTTTGTTGGTTGCTGTATGGCAATTATTTGTGTGGTCGCATATTGTATAGTGACAACATTTATTGGCTGGCCGCATGGCAATTTCATGCGACAAGTTTTTCCTGAGCCGCATGAGCCCTGATTTCTTCTTTCGCATGCCCCTGTCTCCTGAGCCGCTGATTCCTCCACAGCCCTTGCCCCTGCTAATATTAAATTAGTACATGTATGCTTGTGCCATATTAATTTTAATATATTCCCTGACACGATGGTGACCCATTGTGGTGCACTTTTGACAAATGATATGACATGATAGTGGCCCGTCGTGGCACCCTCCTGACAGTGAACATGACATGGTATATATCCCGAAGGCTATTGCGACGGCTAGCATGTCATGACAAGATTGAATGGCCTGGACACCGTCGATGATTGTGTTTGTATAATTGAACCGGTAATATTTGTATCATGTCTAGGACAGGGATCCCTGAGTACCACGGTCAGGGGTACCTACTGTAAATGGCTAAGGTTAATAACTTGAATAATTAAGTAGTCATGAGAGATTTCCCCAGTTACAGGCGATCCCGTTATCCCGGCCACTATTATTGGACTTGCAGCTTGCCGACGAGTAGGGCACAAGTTTAGATTCACTGATATTTAGAAAAGAACGAGGCACTGGTTAATGAATCCAAGTCACCTAGATAACCTGGATTAGCTGCAGGGCTTGTGGCTGGAGGAACATCTCACTGCATGTTGCTAGTAACTAAGGCTTGTGATAACCCTAGTTAGCTAATGTAGAAAGTCGTAGTCACTGATTGACCGGGAGCGATTGTATGGTGTAGTTTTAGTGCTCGATTATTGCAGGCTTGATCGCATGATTGTCGCTTTTAATAATAAAGATCAGAGGCTAAGTTCTGTTCAGGTGAAGGGTTACAACCCCGGTCCTTGTTTGGTTTAAGGGTTGTAACCGGGCTTCCGGAGCAGTTCCGAGACCTCTCTTCGTTTATTGTCTTATTGCACCCCACGTCATGCTTGTTATGTTTTACCTTACCAACAAGATTTAGAGATGGAGTTCTATTCAGATGAAGGGTTACAACTCCGGTCCTTGTTTGGTTTAAGGGTTGTGACCTGGCTACTTGAATGGTTCCCTCGTACTCTATTATGACTGTTGTTATTCTTTTATTATCAAGCTCTTTTGTAACTACTTTTAATATTTATTTCTGATATACTGGTTTTAGTTCTTAAGTGAAGCCTCCTTTGTGGCACTTGCTCTTTCTGGGATCGGATCCAGCTGGTTTTATATGGCCAAATTTTGGAGCAGCTCTAGAGGATCTACCGACTTTCCAGCCTGATGGTGACCACTAGGCGTAACTAGGGCAACGAGTGGGTTTACTTTTTGCTCTCCCACTCTATTGTAAAATTTTTATTTTGAGGCGTTTAGCCGGTGAGCACCTGTTAGCTCGTATTGCATACCTTATTACTATCTGCCTACAGGCTGTAACATGATTGACAGATCCTAGGGTTGACCATGTATGACTAAACTCTTGCTAGTCCTCACATTTTGTAACGACCAGCTTCATGATCAACTGAATATGTAATGTTTGGGATGCCTTACTATTGTATATTTGGTGATCTTACATCTTTTAACTTTACTTGCTTGCTTGAGATTGTGACATTTAGGCTTGTTATTGACCTTAGGAGACTGATAGATTGTAGTTAAACCCTCATATATCTAGACAGCCGTGACCGTATAGTGAGGTGGATTCCATTTCATTATACGTAGCTGGCTATGTATGCCTCCACTCTCCGGTATTCTCATTCTGGGGCGTTACACATGGTTCTTCTTCGAAGAATTCTAACGTCTGATCATGGTCTTCTTCTAGAGGATGTGCAAACGTCATATTGGCCGACAATACTTTCCTAAAGACTGGGACCATACTGGTATTGGGGTCCCAAGTGGAAGCTTCAGATGAATGGGAATGCACCTCAACCTCAGTCCTCGAACTTTTTGGAGTTATTGGAGGTGTTACATAGCCCACCCCCCGGCACGTGCGGTGGTAATAATCTTGAGGCTTTCCTTTGGGAATGGGAAGTCGTAGGGGAAGGCGTCGACCATTGCCATAATTCAATCATTTATCGCTATTCAAGTCCTAACCTATCTTTTGGATGAGGTACTTTGTTTGAGTAGTGTAACGGTATATTTGTATTTTGCTGTTACCGGAATCCTGTTTAGCCGGATGGAGGTCCTGATGACGTTCTACTTTGCCAAAGATAATAGGTTTTTCATCCTTTTTCTTGGTGGAACCATATAACAGACGTCTCGGTAAGGGACAACCTGGTTTACAGTATTGACAGTCGTTACTTATGTTTGTAACGCTCCTAAGGCATTATCTAGCACATATATAGCATTCCAATGCGGAAGATTAGAATAGTTCAAAGATGGCCTTTTATTAATAAAATAAAGAATTTTATCCTGTAGGATTATATCATCAAATAAGGGTGTCTCAGTATGGGCAGATATATAATCCCTTACTTCTTTATCTGTCAAAATCGGGGCAGCCGTTGGAGTAGGTGCATGGGCCTTCCGTCGTATCTTGGCTACCAGGGGCACTGACATCCTAGCAGTAGGAGTTTCCGAAGACCTTCTTGGTAATCTGACCCTGATATCCTCCTGGGCCCTGCTCGGGAGTTTGACGACCAGGGGAGCCGGAGCCTTCCCTTACAGCTTAGCCGCACGAGAAGTTGACACCTGGAGAGGTTTTCCTTGCTCCGTACTCTCAATGATTCTTCGGTTAGTGCTTCGGCTTCTGCTTCATCATTCGTATCATTAGTATCGTCGACCAAGGGAGTGCCTTGTACAGAATTACGTCAGTATAGTATGCATCAATTCCTCTGAAGGGATCAATGTTAGTACATTATATTTTGATGATGTCGTTGCAAACTACATACTTCATGCACTGGTGGAGGGTAAATGGCACGATCATGTACTTATGTATCCAGGGCATCCCAATAAGACGTTGTAAGAAATGTCAGTTTCTATGACATAACAGGTCACCTCTGTTTGGAGATCACCTATCTGACATTTTAAGCGGATCTTGTCCAAGGGGTTGCTCTTACCAGCATTGAAACCGTTGATCGTAGTATTGGACGTCGTTAGTCGATGCATTGGTATTCCCATGGTCTGGAGTAGACTCCGAGGAATAATGCTGAGAGAAGAACTGGGGTTGATTTGGATCTGGTCCACCTTAGTGGCACCAACATACCCTGTGTAATACAACGATATGTTGTGCCTGATGTTCTTGAAAATCATATCTTGCTGAGAGAGTGTAATATTGGGGATGATTTTCCCCATATTATGGCAGTATGGACATGCGTCTTGGTCCTCTTCAGGCTGTTGGACCTAATTGATGAAGGACTCAACGTCTCTCAGAGCTTTACATAGATTATCCCGAATATCTTCAGAAAGTGTGATAAGCTCAAACAGAGATAATCGAGCTGGAGTATTGGCTAGTTGTGCTAGTATGTCAAAGTTATGGGGTTTGATTAACCCCGAGCACCATCTTTTCTCAGAGGCTTGCCAAAATGAGCCTACTTTTATTTTTGTTTGTCCATCACCGAAGGTTTGAATGGACCATCCCCTGAAGTAGCGAGAGGCGCTTCTTCAGCGGAATCTCCTCATGCTGGGTATTTTGCTTTAAACTTGTCACAACTGGCAAGGCTTCTTCTAAAGAGGCAGTGACCATACAGCAGGATTTAGAGTTTCTGCCTTTGTTTTTGGTGGTAGAGCGTATCATCGATTGAGTCAATTACGGGGCTAAATTTGGATGAACCTACATGATCTTGTCCCGGGATATGGTGAGTGGCACCAACCCAATCACATTGTTACGAGTTGGAGGAAGGCTGTTTACTTCTATTTTTGTCACCTTTGGAAGGGGACGACAACATCTTGGGCCTCGGTAGGCGGTAGGGTGCCAAACTTAAGGGACATCATATTCGTCGAGACTGTCTTGTCCTTGTAGTCAAGGGTGAAGACATTCATATTGATCATGCGTTGGATGTAATTCTTCAGTATATAGCAGCCTCGAGTTGGATGCTCGACGAACCGATGATAATGACAGTATTTTGGATTGACGACTCTGTCGACCTCATCTGGGCAGTTAGGATCAGGCAGTTTAATCTTATCGACTTGCATAAGTACCTCGAAGCGCTGCAGGGTTTATTCATTATTGAAGGAGGAGACCTCCTTCCGTCGTAGGGCAGTTGGTGGCTTTTGAGTTGGATCTGACACACCTTTGGAGGCATTAACGGTCAATGCCTGCTTCTTTTTGGGTTCACGCCTACTATTATTACTATAGGAAGGGAATTTTCCTTTGTCATCAAGCACAAGAAAGTTGACTCCCAAGAGACGAGCGTCCCAGGCCTTTATCTCGACGCTATCAGCACCGATAATGAATATGGTCTAATATGTATATTGGATGGAATCCACCCATAGTTTGACTGTCGGCATCATGTTCTTGTGACATGAATCCATCAGTACAGGCTCAAGGATACCAGGAGGTAATCTCAGAGCTGCTTGATAAAAGCGCTCAATGTAGGCTCGAACTGGCTCTTTCTCCTTTTGGGTGAGGTCCATGAGAGAGGACATTGTCATGTTCATACCGCCCTTATCGAACTGGGAGAGTAACAAGTGTTTCAAATCTTCGAAGGAGGATATACAGTTATCAGGGAGGCTACAAATCCATTCATAAGCTATCCCCTTCAACGCCCTGATAAACAAACATGTGAGCATGGCATCGTCTTTTGGCAAGTGCCCAGTCATGGAGGCAAAGTATGTCAGATATAGACGGTGAGAATCTTTTCCATAGAATAGCGTCAACGTTTGTGGTTTATACTTGGGGGAATAAACCACGTTGTTTCATTCAGGAGGATAGGGTTGCCAGAGCCCAAGCTTCTGACGCTCATCTTGTTTGTCCTTAAACTCTATGGAAGTGCGTAGGTCCCTCACAAGCTCGAACAGTACCTCGGTTGAGGCGGGAGCGAACGACCGAGGCAAGGTTTGATGATCGGTGCCCAAGGGAGCAGACGACCGCGACAAGGTATGATAATCTGTTTCCAAGAGTACATACTTGGATGGTACATTTGATTCTCCATTGGCTCCTGGGTCAGGACTTGCAGATGTAGGAGCCCTGGTCGGAGGATGTGCAGCTAAGCTCGTCCTGATATCAAGCACGACTTATGTTAATACCTGCATAGTGGTGGGGAGAGTTTGAAGCCCTATCTCCAAGGTGCTGATGCAATGTAATATAGTTGGGGCCGAAGCTTCTCCCTCTTCTTTATTTCCACCCCCATCATATATACAGGCATGACGTGGGGTAAAGTAGATGGAACAGTGGATCTCTCACTTTCAGCCTCGCTGTCTTACGGGAAAGTCGATATCAAGGCTTCCTCCTCTTAATTCCATAGTTATCTACCCCCAGCTGCATTAGTATATGTTCCTTGATAGATGTCGTCTTCTTGAAATGAGGGATTATGATAGATAGTCGGGGTTTGGCTAGCCCCTGCTCGCACTACCGATGCAATTTTTACTTTTGATCGGGTATTCTAGAATACCTCGGCTGTAGGGATTATTATTTTATTTCCTTGAGGTGGGATCTTTGATGAGCTGGCTAAGGTCGTAGGGTTATTGGTTTTAACATTCCTCCTGGAAGCAGGATAATTACAAATAACATGGCACGAGGTGACCAAGAGTTCTTTCTCATCTTCAATTGGCACCCTCATTCCAAGACGGTAACGGACGGCTGCATCATGTTGTAGTTGCTAGAACATGAACTGTCTTGGCAGTGGGGCCACCATCTTACAACAACAGCAGTTGATGAAGACACTAGACAAGTATGCCCCACGAGGGGTGCATTGTGCATATATTCGTCTCTCCCGCTTTACGTTTGTGAGTAATCACATCACATAAATCATGCGAGAAGAGATTCACATTTACACCCACTTGAGGTGCGTGGCTAGGCCAAGCTTCTGGGTGTGTGTGTGTGAGTGATGTGTCCCTGATCTGGTTCCAGTGCGTGAAATGCGCCAAGATTGTTGATGGAAGAACAACACTTATTATGTGTCGAACCTGTGAGCCCTTGACCCAAAACTCTTATTAATATTGTGACTATTATTATTGTTACTATTGTAATTATTATCATTATATATAAATATATATATATATATATATATATATATATATTCATAATGGAATACAATGCTACACTATATTTAGACCAAGAAATAGGCTTCTAGGCAAAACAGGTTTAATGAAGGGGTTAATTGCTAAATTATCCATTCAAATGCTCAACGACTAGATTATTTGCAAAAAAAAATTTGTTTATTCCAAACTTGTAAAAGAGTACAATGTACAATAAGTTTTGGAGAAGTACAACTTTAGGAATCTGATCAGAAGACGATCACTCTATCCCTTGGACTATGTGAACTTGAAGACTGTAGCCTCTAGAGAACGCAGCAGCAATTTTGCAAGAGTTCTTGATCTCTGTCAGTGTGTCTGATGATGATTGGAAACTCTATTTATAGAGTTCTTGAAATAACTGTTTTAGCAATTATTTTGATGGTCCGCGAAGCTGGATTGTGCTATATTGAGTTGCGCTAACCTCCTGTTGCGCCAACTATCATTCAGTTGTCAATCGTGTACTAACTGTATTTAGACGCGTGGCATCGTACGATTGAGATGCGCGTGGTCGTGTACAGGATAGTAGACACGTCTTGAGAGATTAGTAGCATGTGCGCCACGTCATCCTGCTTTAGAATGTAAGTTGTCTCAACTTTATCAGGTTGCACGAGCTTCAGTCAACAAGTTAAACTGAGCTTGATTTGGGCTGCGCCTACACACGTGGTAGCTTCTAAGCAAAAGTCGTTCAAGTTACGCCCTGGCACAACTAAGGATTTTGTTTAGATTGCGCCTGGGTGCTACTCACGAAGCATACAGGACAGCTGTCCACCAACTTTCCTTGAGCAGTACAATTTACGGGATTCGAAGAGATTTTTCTCGTTCACTGTTGTTTCAGTCGTCAGTGTTGTCAGGTAAAAATGACCATTAAGTGTTTGATGCCACGTAGGTTTTGGCGCAGAAAGACTGGACGCAGTCTGATATCAGGCGCAACCTGATCAGTGGCGCAGTCCGTTCTATGAGCTTCATATCAGTGGCGCAACCTAATTCTTGGGTCACAATTTGATCACTCATTAGTATGTTCAGGGCGCAACTTGATTTTTAGGCTCTACAAGACCCCCTTCAAAGTTTTCAAAACTTAAAAACATTACAAAGTTTTGGAATACTTTGAATTTAGAAAAGTTTTGACTAAGTCAAGTTGCGTCGGACTCGTGCAATCTGTTATGACCAATTTCAATTTATCATGCATAATTCAGGATGACTGTTAGGATTCTGACTTTCTGGCTATAAATAATACCCGTTTACTCTACTGTGATTCTTTACTCTCACTTTTAATCTTCTGAGAAAATTTCTGCAACCTTCTTCTCCAACCATCTTCTTGACAACATGGCCCCAAAAAGGACTGCTACTGACAAGGGAAAGGCCATCGCCACCCCTTCAACTCGTGTTCCGCCTACCCATGTGCCACAATATGTGCCGCCTTCGTCTCGTCGAGAGATAGCTAATCCAGCAATGGAAGGTGATTAAGGGCGAGCCGATTCGATTTGTGATTTCAACAATGATTGATTTGTGCCCCATTTTTTAGAGTGTGGTGCATCATAAACTTTACGCCACCCCTTCTTAGGGTGTGGTTACTGTTTCCTTGAACGCTGTTCTTTTTTTACAAACCGTGTTACGCATATTATTGCGCTCAGTAAAAAAAAATGTGGCGCAACCTGAGGTGTTACGCAACTTGAGTTTCGCACAACATGGCATGTGGCACAACTTGGTTTATCACGTAACTCAATATATCGCGCAACTTAAGTCTCGCACAATATTTCTCGTGGCACAACTCAGAAAGTCTGTGTAATTCAATAAATCATACATCTTCGCTTTTGTTTCTAATTTCTGTTTATGCATCTCTCTACAGTTAATCTCAGGGAGGACCCGAATGCAGAAAAGTATGCTTCAACATTTAATATCCCAGAATATAGAGTGAATTTGTCTCATGTCACTTTTCCTCATTACGATGGTCCTGAAGCACGAAGAACTCTGCTCATAGATCGGGATAATCAAACCCTTTTGAACTTGATGAACGGTAAACCCCTGCAGAGCTTGGATACTACAGTCCACAAGAAACCTGCCTTTTTATTTGGAGACGCAATCAAGAAGACTTCCCAACCTAAGGCAAGAAAAGAGACGAGATATTTCTTAAAGGGAAACAATGCCATACATCTAACAGAGATATCCAGGTCTATGGCATTATCCCAGTATGCTTTTCCTAGCTATCCGAGGAGGATGTCATGGGATCTGACTCCTCTCCAACAAGCAAGAATTGGCCGAATCTGTTATAAAGTGGGTCCTCAAAACAAAGACCTTTTTTACAGCTCTTCTAAAAAATATAGCACACACTTGAGAGGTTTAAGACCGAGCTATATTCCTTCCGAGGACTCTTCTCTGCTCCTTTTCGACAGAGTACCTATTTTTGCAAATACATTTGCAAAAGCTGAAGGAAGATATCCAGACCGCGCTATGCGCATGACAGGCCTGGTAAACCCTGGAACAAAATGTTGGAGTAGCTTTTCCATATGGATTTTGGAGGAATTCAAAGGCAGGCTCATTGATCTGGGCCTCTATAATCCTATCTGCACTACGGTATATATAATTCATCCAAACCCTCACATGTTCTTGGCTTTAGTAGAGAGATATAACAAAAAATTGGGACCTTCATGACACCTTATAGAGAAATGGGGTTTGCCCTTAACGAGATGGAATATATCTCCCATCTGTCGATGGTTGACAACCCATATGAAGAATATGTACCCACAAATGATGAATTAGAAGCTCTAGCAAAGAAGAATCCCCAGATGATCACAGTTTTCCAAGAGCTGCTGTGTTACTATAAAATCTGCTCACTCTACTACGAAAGTGCCACTGCAGGTACTTGCTATATCAAAAAATGGATGCCATATCTATTCCTGGGTCATGTACGGGAGAACAAGCCACTGGACAGTCAAGCCTGTACGCCTCGTTTCTTCGAACCTTTTGATAGAAGTGATATACAATTATTGATGGAAAAGCATAATCATGGGGATGTCACCCGGACTGAAGACTCGGGTCTGTTGAAGGCTGGCGATGTTCTTCAAAGTTATCTTAGACAGGGTTACAGACCTATGTCTCCAGAAGCCCAGCTGGCAGGTTTTCTATCTTTATGGCTACGACGTTTTGTAGTTCTGGGAGCCAGTGGAGTTGACAGTTTCCACCGGGGTGTTTTGTTCGCTGCAACACGTCTTATATTTGGATACAAGATGGATCTTCTATCAGCCATGACCTGCCACCTGAACGCTGGATTGCGTTCTTTTGTAGACACCATGTTGTAAGATAAGGATAGTCGGTCAGATTTTCCCCGTACTGAAATACCATATACTTATTTATTCCGATGGTTATTGCTACACCATCCCTGTTTAATGGACCAAGATATGGAAACTGCTGATGGAGACTTCATCGAGCGTTTTGCTAATGCTCACTGGAAATATACTACTCTTTCAGAATGTCGACTTGCCTTGAACCATGGATCATGATGGTATTTTCAGTGTGTTGGCCCTCCTCCAGGGTATGATGCTATGCCTCCACAGATGATGGATTTATCCAAAGAAACACTTAGTTTAAGTCCAAACATCTTTTCTTGGCTTAAGGTAATCCGGCCTTCTCACTTGGTCTATAGATTTGAAGAAGAATGCTATTTAGAGCCGTAATTGCCGAGTTGATTTGCACGGCAATTCGGGTTTGATCATCTTCATGTAGGGAATGCAACCACTTGCTTACAAGCCAAGGGTTATCTCATTGATGGTGCTAGGGCTTGGAATTATTACAATGCCCGGGGCACAAAAGCTATTTTTTCTATGCCCCATAAACTCCCCCAAGGCTCGCGTATATTATATTCATATGCAAACTTCTATACTTCAGCGAAGACATTCGCTGAAAACTTCCATCCTACACATAGCTTTGCTACTGATAGGAGAATTAAACAAGGAAAACGTACTCTTCATTCTTCCGGGACGTAGAAGACAGAGATCCTGCCGATGTACCTCTGGAGGCATCAATTTTAATGGACTTTGCTGACCCAGTCCAAGATCCTTTAGATATATCCATAAAAATGCGGAAAGACAAATCCCCTGTCAAAGGTCTGAAGAAGAGAAAGACTAAGAAAATGACAGCCTCTCCTCAACGGGATAGTCTTCCTAATTATCCAAGGGTTCCAGAGAAGAAGAAAAGAACGTCACTGGTTATCAATGAACCAGTGACTACGAGAACGACTCGTTCTCAATCAAAACAGTTGCTTCTCAGTTCTTCCTCTGGAGAGAAGGACATTACTCCTTCTTCTATTCAGAAACAAGGGAAGATTATAGAATGAGTAACTTCTGCTTCCTTGATTGATCCAGAAGGTAATCGTATCGGAGCTATTGCAGAGCCAAACGCACCGATACTCAAAGAAGTTAGAAGAAGATTGGACATTGCTGAAGATGAACCATCTCAAGACGGTAATATCAAAGCTGTGAAATATCCTCATATATTAACTTTTATCCGAGATATATATATATATATCTAAATTGCTTTTTCTTGGTTACTTTAATAGATGTCCATCCTCCTTCCACCATCGTGACAGTAAATGTTCCTGCCAATGTACTTGCCGCAACCGAGATAACAGTTCCCTCTCTAACTCCTATGGGTCCAAAAGCTTCCTTTCCAAAACAAGATCTACCTCCACAGTATACTTCTCAAGCTCAAATATCTACTCATTCAGGAGAAGCAGTGATTGATACATTGAATGGTTGTGATTTTGATGATGAAACTTATGATGAAGATTGGGACAACATTGCTAAAGAAAAACAAACTTTAGCGAATGCATCATCATCACAAGTAATCCCAATTGATAAAAATCCTTCGCTTGTTGAAGACGAGGAGGATGTGGTTCATGATAAAGAACTTGTCAATCTTTCTGAAGTTAATGAACCCACAACCACTGAGCCGCCCGAGGTATCTAAGGTAGCGACTGAAATGAATGAAACTCCAGTAACTCTACCACCTCCGACTGAATCAGGAGCAGGGAGTAGTCAGGCTACCATGTCTACAGAGACTCTATCCAAACTTCAGTCTGAGACAACTAAGGCTATTGAGACTCCTCATAATGTACTCAGCCCAAGTAAGTTTCCCCACTATGAATGATTTGTTATTGCATCTTCAGCATTATAAGTCATAACATATGTGGTTTGTAGCAGCACCCACGGGGACTGTAGCCGGGGAAGGAAGCTCTTCTCATATTAGTGCTCCAAATGAAGTACCCCCACATGTTAAAGCTGTAAAGACTTCTGCAAACATAGTAGCTACTCAAGGAGCCCTGGCAGCTAACAAATTTGTGGTGACCTCTTTCACAAGGATTTTCTTCACGTCTTTGGAGACCTTAGTTCATAGAGTTATGGAGAGTGAAGATGTCCCTTTTAGTACCGTTAGAACTCCCACTACATTCTTGATTGAAGGCATCCGCAGTCAAGGAGACGAAGCTCAAGCTTCATTTTTGAAACATATTTTGGATGAACTAGAGAGCTCAATTAAGGCTTACAAGGAGTTGAAAGGAGGAGATATCGAGCCACTAGTAAATACGGAATATGAAACCATGGTTCAAGAAACAGAAATCAGTAAAGCTGATTTTGAAACATTCCTGCTGGCTTTCACTAGACAGTCCTCTAAGCTAGACGTTCAAATCTCTGATGTAGCTGTTGTTGCTGAGAGTCATAAGACTAAAGCTACAGAGGAAGAGAAAAAGGCTGCTGATCTAAAAGTCAAAATTGCTCGACTTCAGGCAGAACTCCAAATCACTGAGCAGAACATAGAACAAGAAAATCAATTGTACCAATCTCCTGTTGATCAGGTGGAGATTTTGAAGAATCAAAAGAAAGAATTTGAACTTCTTCAAAATGAAGAGCTAAAATGCCGAACTGCTGCTCTATAACCTTTCAATCCTGAATCAAGACGAATTGAAGCTAGACAGAGAGTGCTAGATTCTCGTGATAAAAGAATTCAAGTTCAGAAGAAACAAATTATAGAACTTATCATCTATCCTTCAGAGTGAAAAATGGGCAAATGCTGTTGTTTCTTTTTACAATGTAATCTTTTTCTTCTTTTGCAGAAAGAAAATAGTAAAAACTTTTTATGTGGTTCCATTACTTGTTGCATATCTTGTTATAGATATAAGTAATAGAATAGAAAATAGATTCAGAGATACTGGACGTGATATATTTAAAGATTTTAGAAAATAATAATATTTATTATATCTGCTCAGAGGTAATGTGGACGTGGCAGAATATAAAATTTAGCAATACTGTTATTTCAATAGACAACTTTATCAGGGGTAGCAAGGACATGACAAGTTGCTGATATAAATAATCGAAATTCAGAGGTGTAAAGGACGTGAATTCAAATAACTTAAATAAGAGACAATAAATGTCTAATGAATGATAAGTCAAAGAAAGTGAATGAACTAATAGTCACTTCAATTTTCAAAGAAAAGATGCCGGCTCATTAGATTGAAGATAGTTCTTAAATCTTGAATGTGATCTACTTTGAGACAATTTTTGACAACAATATCGTCAACATAGCATTCAACAGTCTTTCGCAAATGATCACAAAAAATAGTACTCACAGCCCGCTGGTAAGTTGTACATGCGTTCTTAAGACCAAACGGCATGACCGTATAACAGTACACACCCCGAGGAGTACGAAACAAAGTATGTTTTTCATCTTCAGGATTCATCCGAATTTGATTATATCTAGAAAACCCATCCATGAAAGAAATTCGTTCGAATCCACATGTATTGTCGATCATAACATCAGTAATTGGGAGAGGGAATTCGTCTTTAGGGCAAGCATCATTGAGATCCCTAAAGTCTATGTAAACTCGAACCTTTTCGAACTTCTTCAGGACTGGGATGACATTGGCCACCCAGTTAGGATATTGTTTTTCTCTGATAAAATCGCAAGCTATAAGCTTTTTGACTTCATCATCAATTGCATCCATCATTTCAGCCTTGAATCGTCGTTGTTGTTGTTTGACCGATTTGGCATTTGAGGATCTAATCCTAGCATATCTTTGTAACACCAGGCGAAGACGTCAATGTATTCACGAATAAGGTGAATTAATTCTTGTTTATCATCCTCTGGAAGGTTTTTGCTAATGTAGATTGGTCGTGATACACCTTTCTCTCTAATATCGATTTGGACCAGTTGATCCTCAGTAGGTAGTTCTCGTTGTTCAAAACGAATTTTCCACTGATTGTCCATCATTTGTGCCCAAGGGTCCATTTCAATAGCTTTTTTAATGTCATTCTTGTCATCTTCTGAGAATTCGGCAGACACCATGTTAGAAGATACTATCACCTTATGAACATGACCGATGCTGGTATCAGAATCTCATAAGATAGAATCAGAAGAGTTTGAACGTTCTTCCTTATCAGATTCAGAAGGTTCTGGAGTTGGAAGTGGTGACGTATAACCTAATCCTTATTTTATTTTACTGTGGTATTGTTGTGATTTCCCTTTTGGAACAGCAATACAAAGAGGGGTTCGCCTTCCTTTACCATTGTGAGACCTGTTCTGAAATTACAGCCCATTTTACGGATGATGGCTTTAGATTATGGACTATAGCGTCGTAATTGTAGCCTTCCTGTATCATCTCTATTATCATTATAGAGCATGATTTTTGGTTCTTCTCTTTTGTTGAAGAATATAGGCTTTTTATCTTTCTTTCGAGACGGTACTAAGAAGTACGACTCTTGTATTGAATCCAGCGATACCACGTTTCGTCGAGATGATACGACTTCTATTGTAAGTAGTTTAAAGCTATCTAGCATATCCAGATAACACTGAGTATAGTAAAAGACATCAGTATACTGCAAAGGAGATGCTTTATTGATTTTTACACCATCATTTACAACAGGGACTTTAGCCTTAGCAGGCTTAGTCAGATTGATGACAAGAGGGGGAGAAAAAGAACGAGAAGAAGGAGGGAGCTTCTTGCGACGAAGATCGATTACAAGCGGTTCAGAAGAGGTGAGCTCCCTTTGTTCTTGACTATCACCTTTAGGTCGCTTCTCATGGGAAGGAAGATAGATAGTCAGAGGTTTGGAAGACTGAGGACAGGAGGTACGTCCTTTGACTGGAATCACAAGAGTATCATTAGGTATACTCTTCTGTTCTTCATCTGTGTCCATTGCTAGTACCACTTTCATGAATTCTTCTTTGTATATACGAGAATCATTGTAGTATGCTTCAACTCCTTTGAAAGGATTCAGATCTGCAACCTCTTTTTGGACTTCTCCATTACCATCCACATATTTGAAACATTGGTGGAGCGTAGAGGGTACAATATTTTGTTCATGGAGGAATGGCCTTCCCAACAAAGTATTGTATGAGCCATGATTGTCAATAACATAGAAAGTTACCTTTGTACGAAGATTGCCAATTTGAAATTTTAGGCGTATTTTCCCCAAAGGTTCACTTCTTCCTTGATTAAATCCTAGGATGGTAGTGATAGTTGTAGAAAGATTGTGTACTGGGATTTTCAAAGCATCCAGTAAGGACTTCGGCATGATGCTAAGTGCAGACCCGAGATCAATCAGAATGCGGTCGACTTTCATGGTATCTACATACCCCGTAAAATAGAGAGGACGATCATGATGATTGTCTTCTAACAACATGTCATCTTATGTAAAATTGATATTGGGCATTATTTCAAATACACTATGACAATGTGCACAGCTGAACAGCTCCTTTTCGGGCTTCTTGAGAAAAGTTAAACAAGCATCAGCCTGCATCAAGGCTTCACTTAATGTCTCATGAGTTTCTTTTGAGAGACGTAAAGTTCAAAAATTGACAATCTTGCTGGAGTATTGGCCAATTGAGCCAATATGTCAAAATTATAAGGCTTTTCAAGTCCAAGAGATAATGACTTCTTTAATGCTTTATCAAAGCGAACAGGTTGTTTTTCCTTGTCTGCTGATGTTGGTTTAGAAGGAGAAGGCTCGAACACTGGCAAGGATGTAGATGGTGTATCTTCAGCAGGAGAAGATGATGGAGGAAGAGCATCCAGGGATGGAGCAGGGTTCTCTTGATTTTCGAAATACTTCCGAAGATAGGGTTTCCTAGATCTAGTGCCCATTAGAATTTCTTCTTCTGTTATTGGTTCAAAGGATACCATGTTGCAGTTCTTGGATTTAGACTTGGAATGCTTCTTTTGCTTAGAAGAGGAAGGTGTTTCAAATTCTGCCACTAGATCTGGATGAATCCACACAATCTCTCCTCTGTCAGTTGACAGTGGAACAAGACCTTCATTTTGAGGAGGTAGAATATTCACAATTTCCAGAGTAGTCCTTGGAATGGGGACAGCACCATCTTGTACGAGTTATGGTAGAAAATCACCAAATTGGAGAGAAACCACATTAGTAGTTACCGTTTTCTCGTCCTGCTGTAGAATAATTACTCCAGAGTTGACCAACTCCTGCATTTTTTCCTTGAGCACATAACATGCTCTGGTTGGATACCCTATGAATCTATGATAAACAAGTATTTAGGGTGATCAGTTTTACCAACTTTTTCTGGTTGCTTTGCCTCTGGAAGCTAAAGCTTATTGCTTTTGATCAAGCAATCGAAGATGCTTAAAGTATCATCTTAATCAAAAGAATACTCTTCTTTTGGATGAGTTGACTTTTGCAGTGGTGCTGATGGGGTGGATGTCGTCTGAGTAACATTGACAGCCAAAGACTCTTTGTCTTTGAGATTAATGGCCAGTATTTTTTATTCTTGTGGTTATTCTAGCGATTATTACCCCCGGGTGTAGAATGTTCATCTTGGTTAGGATGAGTCATTTGGACTCCTAACTGCTTGAACTTTTTGGTACTAACTTCTGTCGCCTTTGCATTAATAATGAAAGAAGGCCAATCCTGGAATTGTGTAGATCCCATCCACATACTGATAATAGGAAACAAGTTTGATTTGCAAGTGTCTATTGTTACAGCAAATGGAGTACCTAAAGGCATTTTGAGTGCCTCTCGGCGGAATCTTTTAATGAAACTCTCTGTGGATTCATTGTGCCTCCATTTAATTTTAATAAGGGCAGACATTGTCATGTCATTGACTTCCTCATAAAATTGTTCCAAGAACATTTGCTTAAAACCAGTAAAAGAAGTGATACAGCCATCAGGCAGGCTACGATACCAGTCATATGCTGCACCGGCTAAACAACCGACGAACACACTGGTAAGGAGAGCATTATTTGGATGTAATTGATCAGTCATCACCTCAAAATGATTGATGTACTGACTTGGAGAAGTGATGCCGTCAAACAGCATAATGGTTGGAAGCTTATACTTGGGAGGAAATGGAATTTCCTTCTACTCTGTAGGATATGGTTGCTTTATGCCCAGTCTTTGTAGGCAATCCTTCTGTTTGAAGGCCTCAAACTGAGTGCGTAAGAGTTTTACAGCTTCATTAGCATCTCCTGATGTTTGGGAATTGGTAGGCTGGTTAGAAATGTTAGGAGGAGGAACAGTGTGATAATTACTACCACAGTACCAGACTGATTTGGATCAGTTTGAATTGGCACAGAAGCAACCTGAGGGGCTGGTACCCCCAGACTAACAGGTACGGAAGATGCTATGAGCTCAGAATTTGTAATAGGGTTTACAATCGGGGGCACTGCTTGTTGAGCTATTATTATGGTGTGCATGCTTGCAACCATTTCTGCCATGGTTTTCAATTTGTCTTCTAATGCAACAATTTGTTGCTCTTAGTTGGTTGACGTAGAGGCATCTTGATCTTCCGTAATGGTATATGCCATCTCTTCTCTTGCAGCTGTTGATTAGATAGTTTGTTCAGAACTTTCACTATCTACATCAAACTTTGAAATAGAGTCCTCTTCCACATGGGTGATAGGGAGATCTTCTTGATTAAAGACACCTTAGTTCAAATGTCGATTTCTCGATCTAGTGTATTGAAAAACACCTTCAATGGATGCATGGATCCGGTCTAAGTATTGCTGACTGGGATTACGGGATGCATTACGTCTTGAATGTTTCCTACCCCCGGTGCCTTGAGAAGTCATGTTAACAGAAGCATGTAATAACTCATCTTCGTCTTCTATTATATGTTCAGGAGTTGAAGCATAGTTCAGACGATCGAAGACAGATCGTCGAGCCGATTGGCAACAACAGTTGAAAACAACTTCATGTAGGCAGTGGCGATTTGAAGCGCGATTTAGAGGTAAGGAAAACATTCCCGTAGTCTCTTGTCTTTGTGTAAGACGTTGCCGGAGATAAGTTACAACCAAAGGATGAGAAGAAGTCGGAGGAATATATTCCTTAATGATGTTAGGAACGTGTCTCCTATTCTTCAGGTGTTTAGTTCCTTGAGTGTACAAAGATGTACTCAACTCATTAGCATAGGTAGATGGGTCTTTCTTTTCAAATTTTGGCTTTTGGTACAGATTAGCCTTTGGCATAGGGTTCTAGCGTTTCGCCAAAGTTGATATTGGTTGACGCCTATTGAGATAATCGCGTAAATCTGAAAATTCTGCTCCCGGTGTCTCTGTTTATGATACCTTCAATTTTCCTTGCTTGGATCTTGGCATTTGCAAGGTAGGAAGGTCTTGACCAGACCCCATAGGGGTAGGTAAAATACCTCTCTGATCAGTATTCTTTCCGGTATCAAAGATCCGAGGACCTCTGTTTACAGGAATAGAATCTGATACGTCTTCCTCTGAGTCATAGACCAGGGAAGTTTGAGGAAAGACCAAAGGGTGCTTTCCCTTTTTTTGAACAGGGTTAGCTAAGAAGTGTTTCCCTTTATTCTGTTATGTGACCATTTTAGGCATAGATTGTGCCAATTGAGGAAATGTCAAAGGACTTTTCCCTTTGTTCTGTTTAGTGTTGGCACTAGGATATGAATTCTCCAAGTTCAGAACTTGAGAATTGGAAGAAGGAATAGCCAAAAGACTAGTTCCCTTGAGTTGCGCCAGAGTAGCAGATTGCGTCTGGGTTGCCGATTGCTTGGGTTGCGCCATAGTCCTACGGACTACAGGTGGCGCCTTGGCAGCAACATTGGTAGACTGTGTCTCGACAGTAGCTTGAACTGACTGTGCCTTTGCAGCAAAGATAGTAGTAGACCGCGCATGGGCAGCAGGGTGAGCAGATTATGCCCTAGCAACAGAAACAGGCTGTGCTGGAGCCACTGAGGCGGATTGTACCTTGGTCATTGAGTACTCAAGTTGTGCTTGGGCAACAGCGACTATGGGAGATTTAGGAGTCCACATAGTCCTGTTCTTGGCGATAGCCACCGTGCGCTTATTGCTCTTGGTGTTGATCATATTTTTGTAGGCTGTCTGGTTGACTTGAACAACCAAAGTCTTTTGCATCTTGCCGATCGATGCAGTGTCACATTGAGTTATCACTTTTTCATCGGAGGAGAAAGTCGTCCCCAGTAGAGTCACCATTTTGTTTGCAAAAACAAATTTTGTTTATTCCAAACTTGTAAAAGAGTACAAAGTACAATAAATTTTGGGGAAGTACAACTTTAGGAATCTGATCAGAAGACGATCACTCTATCACTTGGACTATGTGAACTTGAAGACTGTAGCCTCTAGAGAACGCAGCAGCAATTTAGCAAGAGTTCTTGATCTCTGCCTGTGTGTCTAATGATGATTGGAAACTCTATTTATAGAGTTCTTGAAATAACTATTTTAGCAGTTATTCTGAAGGTGTGCGAAGCTGAATTGTGCCACATTGAGTTGCGCTAACCTCCTGTTGCGCCAACTTTTATTCAGTTGTCAATCGTGTACTAACTGTTTTTAGATGCGTGGCATCATACGATTGAGATGCGCATGGTCGTGTACAGGATAGTAGACATGTCTTGAGAGATTAGTGGCTTGTGCGCTACGTCATCCTGCTTTAGAATATAAGTTGTCTCAACTTTATCAGGTTGTGCGAGCTTCAGTCAACAAGTCAAACTACGCTTGATTTGGGCTGCTCCTACACACGTGGCAGCTTCTGAGCAAAAGTCGTTCAAGTTACGTCCAGGCGTAACTAAGGATTTTGTTTAGATTGCGCTTGGGCGTAACTTACGAAGCGTACAGGACAGCTATCCACCAACTTTTCTTGAGCGACACAATTCACGGGATTCAAAAAGATTTTTCTCGTTCACTGTTGTGTCAGTCGTCAGTGTTGTCAGGTAATGATGACCATTAAGTATCAGATGCCACGTAGGTTCTGGTGCAGAAATACTGGGCGCAGTCTGATATCAGGCACAACCTGATCAATGGTGCAGTCCATTTCTCTGAGCTTCATATCAGTGGTGCAACCTAATTCTTGGGGTACAATTTGATCACTGATTAGTATGTTCAGGGCGCAACTTTATTTTTAGGCTCTACATAGATATCATATGGAATCGAATTAGGATTCGATTTCCTTCTTCTTATCCTTCTGTGTTCTAAAATCGAGAGCATATATATGTAAAACTGATGTTCTCGATCATTGATACCAACCTCGCATATTCCTTCAAACCCTAATTTTCCTGTACCCTTTGAGTTCGAGAAGACATGTGCGATCGGATGGGTGATTGTCGAGAAGTAGCATTCGATTTCCCTAACAGCTAATCTTCTTCTCTTCACCCACCATATCTTATGATTTCCAAAACCTAGTTAATTTTATCATATTTAATTGGGATAGAGGTATTTGTGTTAATTCCTACGTGAAACTAGATGAAAAGATGATTTAATTATGAGATTAAGAAATATAGGAAATGTTAGGAGTATCGGGGATCGAGTTGTATCAGGAATAGGTACCTATGGATCTCATATGGAAACTAGGAAGCAGATGTACCCTATAGTTAAGAAGGTTCATGACAAAAAAATAGGCTTAATAAACACCCTATGATGTGAACAGAGACACATAGGAATTTGCTCACGTTCAGTTCACACTTGCCCCGAGTTTAGGAAGTCGTTTGACATGGTTTAGGTAGGTGCTCGAAAGTAATTTCAGGAATAACGGGGTAGAAGAACGGTAATGTGGGAAACATGGGATGCTAGAGTATGTATCAAGATTAGATGCATCAGTAGGGGGTAGGTGTTCGAGAACAGAGATGCATACCCTAACCAAGGTACGGATACATGTATAGGATGTATAATACAAGGTGTATCGAAGAGAGTGCATAGCCGTGTGTAATATATTGGTGTCGATACCGAGTATGTATCATCGATACCACAAGGCATAGGGAAAGAAACATAAAATCTATGACAATAGTATGGTATGGGATATGAAATTGTGGACAATGGTGTCTGTAAGGGTATCAGGTCCCTGTGTTAGGAAATATCCTAGGGTTCTGTAGGTCATAGAGTTAGGTGAGTAGTAGGGGATTGTAGATTAGAGAGTATGTGTCGTGTGTGTGTTGATTAGAATTAAGTATCAAATTTACTGATATGTATGTGTGTTCTTTAACCATACGTGTGTCCAGGTTAGAGTATCAGTCAATACCAGTACAAATTGCTCATAGGCCAGATATGAGCCATGGTAACCCATGTGTGAGGATAGGAATTTGTTCAGTAGAACATCTGGATCCACACGGGAGAGAAAACTTATATTTTATATATATATCTTGCGGAATCGGACAGTGTCTTTAGTCAACGTGCTGTGGCGGAACCATGCTGTCGAGGAGTCGACATGGGAATTAGAGGAAGATATGCGGGTGAAATACCCCTCGCTGTTTGAAAATTTTGAGGTAGGACTTTTGCTTTACGTTTCGAGGACGAAACTTTTTCTTAGTGGTATATTATGTAGTGTCCCGCTCCTAGCGGTTCACTATGTAAGGCTTGTGGCTTGGACAAGTGCATAAGAACCTTTTCAACTAATGGATTGGTTTCTCTTGAAATGCGTCCAAGTGTTTTCTCTGGATGTTTTGCTGCTGGTTTTGTTGCTTGGTTTTGATGGATGCTTTTCTGAACGATTTTCGATGATTTAATTCTTGCCCGTTTTCATCGATTATGCATAGCATTCATTCTTGAGAATTCTGAGAGAAGAGAACACAACGAGACGGATTATTAACCAAACTTTTGGTGCCAATGCAGACTGACGCGTGACGGAAGGCTAAGCGTGCAAGTGTTCCTCTCTCTCTCTCGACGATTCTCTAATTTGGTGAGTGTGGATCTCTGTGGTGGTATTGTCCCTCTTGTTATTCCTTCATGCCAACTAAATAATTGTCTTGCAACATCCGTTGATCGATATCAAGATGCTAATACCACAAGTCAATACCACTAAGATGCTAGAGATCGAACATTGAAATGAATTGATTACACTGCAATGAACTGAACATTGAAATCATTGAATTGATGTCTAGAATGATGGTTATGAAATGCTAAGAATGATCATGTTGCCTATTACTTCAAATATTCTATGCACACTGTGTATATCGAGTCGGAAACACATTCGCCTGACCATGGACAACTTGTATACAAGGATTGAGCAATAATTTCCTCGAACGGGACAAGGGCACAGGTACCGATTCGGCCTAGGAGGAAATAATGAAGTGCTTTGGGGAAACATGAGTAATACGAGGCATCATAGAGGCTAGCTCCCTACTGTGTTGTCATCTCATTATCTTGAAGTCCCAAATGCAAATGAATGAATGAAAAGAGTCCATATGGTTTAACAACACTAGTGGTCACATCGTGGGAATGTATGCTAATCAATATCTTATGCAAGGGCGGTAAGTATATTATTATTATCCTGTATCTTATGCAGGAAAGCTGGATTCGGCCAATGGTAAAGTAAACATGGTTTATTGAACTACCATGTCATTTGAATTATGATTTACTCTAAATGTTGCCTGTCCCTAACAAGTTCATATCTTTAAAATGTTTGTCATTAATAAAATGTTGGTTTAGCTGAGTGGGCCAACGGGGCTCACCAGTGCATTGTTATAATGTGCTGACCCCTCCTCCACAGGTACTTGAGAAGGCTCGGGCGTACCTCGCAACTAAAGCTTTCTGAACTGTTGTTTCCTTTTAAGTTGTTTTTCCCTAAACACTAGAATCATGTACTCTCTGTATATCTGTTGCAAGAATGTGAAATGTTGCCTATCCCTTATAAGAAATGAATGAATGAATAAATGTCCCAATGAATGAATGTTTACGTTCCTCTTAAGAAAGGAATGATATGAGATACGTTGCAATGAAGCAACGAATGAGAAATGATAAAGCTGGGATCGTTGAGATCACCGAATGAAATGATGGTAATGATGAAATGAATAAGTCATCGAATATGACTAATGATGTACTGTTGCCTTTACTTCTTTAATATATTTTACCATACGGTTATGTTCACAATCGAGTCGGACACGCATTCGTATGGTCATGGACAACTTGTATACAAGGATTGAGTAATAATTTTCTCGAACGGTTTCTAGGGCCCTGGGGACCGATTCGGCCTAGGAGAAAATAATGATGAGTGCTATGGGAGCACGGGTAAGGCGGGATGGCATAGAGGCTCGCCACCTACTATGCTGACCGTATTATCTCTAAATAAAATGAAATAAAAAGAGTCCATATGGTTTAACAACACCAGTGACCATATAGTCGGGATGCATACTAATGAATGTTTCGTGCAGGCAGCGTAAGTATAACTGATAACCTGTGTTTGATGCAGGTATGAGAAGTCGGCTATTGGTAAGGAATCACGTAATTGTGATATTGCATACATTGGTTGAATTTTCCTGCTTAACATGCTAACTGAAATGATGCTGTGTTGTTGAGAAACTCTATAATATGCTTAACATGTTCCGTTCAGTATGCTAGAAATATGCCTTAGTATAAATAGAGCTCAAACATAACATCCATGCTAAGTGATGCTTGAAGTAAGAATTGTCATAACATGTTTAAGATGTTAATGTTAACGATGCCTCAATGACGCCTTTGCATGATAACACCAAGAATGCTGTAATGATATGTACACATGAATATTGCTAAGGATATGTTTACATGCTTCACCATGATTGTCGCCCATGAACTGTAAACTGATGCTAGGCCCTAAGTAGAAAGATCATTAATAAATGTTGCTTAAATGATTACCTAAATGTTGGTTTAGGCGAGTGGGTTGGATTCTGCTCGCCAGTACATAGATGATGTGCTGACCCACGTTCTGTGGGCAGGTGCTCGTGCTTGGAATGTTCTACACACGAAGATTGGCTTGATTGGTCCCGCGGTATCGAAGATTTGTTGGGCATACAGAAGCTCTCCTTGTACAAGATGATATCTTCTGTTTATAAAGGGCATAATGTATGGAACATTGTAATCAGTTGTACCAGTAAGATTGTAAGCCAAGGGTATATCGAGTTGTAATCTAATGTATCCAAATATCAAATGTAAGCTTTGTATCATTGTTCAGTTGGCTTTCAATGTAAAGTGAGATTGGTTGTAAGCATTGTACTTCAATATAAGTCTTGTACTTTACTTCAATTATTAATAAAGAGAATAAAGTTCTATATGTCTCTGTGTGGCTTCAAGTTGTCCTTTTATCTCCGCTTCTATAAAGAAGTAATGTACTTCTACTCAATCAGAAAGATTGTCCTCATTAAATTCAATTTATCTGATTCTGCCGCTGCGATGTATTCCTATTTGAAGAAAATCAATTATGTACCATCTTTCTCTTGTACAAGTACAATACCAGACTTGTACGGCATCGCGCCCAAGCGAGGACGATCGATTCCAAGAGATAAAATGTGTGAATAAATGACTCTACGAATCGGGGCATGACAAATTGGTATCAAAGCACGGCTTTACGTCCTTGGTCTCTTCTTTGATTCATTTCAAATCAAAGTTGCATCGACGATTAACCAAAGTTGCTTCCGCGATCCCTCAATGTTGCTTTCGAGATTAAATCAAAGATGGCTTCCGCGATTATGCTGTCGTTGTTCTGCAATCATCCTATGTTGTTTGTGTTTAAAAGTTCGTTGACCCTCTTGGCTACTCACTGGATGTTCCATACAATAAGTCTATATACATTGTGATGCCCCTGAATGAATGATTGTTGTTGGTTTGGACACAAATAACCCAACAATGACACGATGCCATAGTATGCTATATTGTGAATGCTGTTAGGAATGTGGGAATATAGAAAAGTGGCTACGTATGCTGTAACAAGTTGAGAATTGAATGTGATGTTGGGAAAGAATTCTGAATGGGGTAATTGATGGATGAGTTCAACAAAATTGGTGAATTGACTCATGTGTGTTGGCTACGTGCTTTCGAGACTAAGAATGTTGGCTTGTGATATTGAGACCCTGAGATGTTGGCTAAGTATTGTGATCATTATAGATCAAGAATGTCCGGAATAGAATTGGGTTGGTATTGTTTGAGGATGGCTTCGTTTCTGAGTGGTATATTGCCTCTACAACCTCAGAACAAGATGTATGTTGACCCTTTTCATAGTATAGCAAGGAGACTATCTGTGGGTACTGGGTTGTGTCGAGACTTAGCTGGGAGTCATGTATTGTGGCTAGACGACTCGATTGTCCCTTGACGGTGATGTTATGTGGGATAGCAAGATTTTCGGAAATTGTAATCGGTGGCATGGTTAGAAATTGTTTAGTCGAGTGATGACTCAGACTAGTAAAGACAGTTAGTATGTTATGGGTAAATGGATTTGGCTAGAGAATGTTGTGGCTTAGAACATCCGAATGTTGACTTCGATTGGTTGGATGTAAATCAATTGTGGCTAATACAAAGTTGGTTGCGTAGCTGAAAGTTTTAGAAATATCATCGGTGAATCAAAGGAATATTAGAGATCTGTGCTTTGACCCTAAGGTGTAATAGATGTTAATCCATCTTGATCACCAAAGGATAGTCATTGCCTATGTGCATGTACGCTAAAGAATTTAATGGGAATAGAAAAGTTACAAGTATCCACCTTGACTATTTGTGTTGCCTAGAGGATGGTTAAATGATACGTAAATTGTCGGATTGAATGGGATGAACTACTTGACCATTGCTGCATGAGATTTAAGAATGCCCGTAAGATAGTTTGATGATTGAGAAAGAATGGGATTGAGATATTACAAACGTGTTGGATAATGTCGGTATAGGTGATTGTTGGTTGGGATATAGATTGTTGGCTTATGACTTAGTAGTGTGACTCTGTCATACGGACCGAATAGTATGGTTCCATAGTCCTATTGAGACTAACGGAATCGATGACCTTTGAATAGTTAGCCTTGGCTTATGGGTTCGTATGGGTACAAAGGAATGGAAATAGAAATTGGATCATTGAAAATTTACTTGATGGATTATTAGAACGATATGAATCATATGTCGGGTTGGAAATTGACCGTAATGTTGATAGATCGATCTTAGTCGATCGTTGGGTAAGTCTAGAGTGAGCCTCTGTGGGAATTATTTCCTTGAGGAAGATGCTAGATAGATAGACTTGACCCTAGAAACCGTGGTCTGCATGACCAATTGTTGGCATAGCCAACAATGGTGATTAGTTATTCAAACTGAGTTAAAACCCATAGGTTTGGGTAGAGTTCCTTAGAACTGTTGGTTGCTTGTTGGCCTTAAGAATAAGAAACTATTATAACCCTAGTAGCCGTCCACTCTAGGGAAGTCACCTGAAAGATTAAGTTTAGCTGTCAGTATAGCTAACCTTAGAGATTGACAGAATAATAGGTGACCATTGGAGACCCATTGGATGACCTTGTGGCAATAAATGAGAGATGTTGGTAATGAGTATTGACCAAAGGGGATGTATGCTTCAACTTGTGCCTTAAGAGATGTTTGACCCTTGAGTATTACATGTCGGCCATAAGTGGGAATTGCAATCGTAAGGTAAGACTTGAGTGTACCTACAGTCGGGCAGCTAAGTTAACCTTGACTGTTGCATAGAATTATACCCTGACTCGGGTAATCGATAGTTGGTGACGTCGGATTGTATCTTTCAGAAAAAGATGAATTGCCTCGGTGAGAAATATTGTTGGATTTGGGAAGGAATGTGATTGCATGTTGTGAACCCTTGATATGATTGGCTCTAAGTTAGACCCTTGATCGAATGTTAGAAATGTTACGCTTGGATAGAGAGCTTAACCAAGTTGTCCCTGATGTTAAGTATTATGGCCTGGAAGATACTGATTTTGGCAAAGTGAATAAAGTGATAAGTCAATTGAAAGGATGCTAAGTCGGATTTAGAAAAGAAAATTATATTGTGGCTGATCGAATCGCTCTAACATGGAAGTTGGCTGAAGTACATATGTTTTGGGGACGCCTAAAATATGTGTATGGATCCAACCGAAGTGATAGATTACGACTGAGATAACATTATGGGAAAAATTTATTGCACTAGCACAGACTTTGGCTGAAATACATATGTTTTAGGGATGCCTGAAAGATGTGTATAGATTCAAACGAAGTGACATGTTGCGACCAAGATAGAAATGCAAGAAAAATATTGGTGAATCAATGAGAAGTTACAAGTAATTAAAAAAGAAATAGACAGATCGAATCGTTGATGGATTTAAATGGTACAGTTGGATAGCTATTTTGAGATGACCGAGTGTGCTGAAATGAATATTAAATTGAAGCTGAATGAGCAACTCATTATGATTAAGTGAATCTAGTAGATGAGTTGAGCCCTTAAATTTCGAGGACGAAAATTTTTCTGAGTGGTATATTATGTAATGCCCCGCTCCGCACGAGGCATTTGGTTGGCTTGTTGGATGCTATCAAGATGTTGGACCGTGACTTAAGTTGGAAATCAGGAGAATTGAGACTGATGCAGTCTCTCTTAGCTGGCTAGACGAAATGGATATTGGAACATGGCTCGCTGGTGGAGCTACGCATGGTAGAATTGTGTGTGATCGGAACAGGAAGACTCTTTATTACAAGTGAGTGGAACTATCCTTCTTCCTCCTTACTCCTTCATGCTTAATAAATGAAGTATTGAAATGCTATGAACTGTCCCTAAATGTCCCATATGTTAGTTGCTGAATAGTAGATATGCTTATGCTGAGAATTATTGAAATGTACAACACATTGAACTGCTAATGCGATTTGAGGCCTGAGAATGAATTGATAACATTGCCCCTTATGCTTAATGCTGCCGGAACAAGTAGACACTTGAATAATGAGATGCCTTATGAATGATAGAATAAGAAATGAAATGGCTATACTATCAAACCAATGAACTGAATGAAACACTAGAATCTTGTACTCTCTGTATATCTGTTGCAAAATTATGAATTGCTGTCTGTCCCTTATAAGAAATGAATGAATGAGAAATGATAAAGCTGGGATCGTTGAGATCACCAAATGAAATGATGGTAATGATGAAATGAATAAGTCATTGAATATGACTAATGATGCATTGTTGCCTTTACTTTCCATAATATATTTTACCATGCGATTTTGTTCACAATCGAGTCGGACACGCATTCGCATGGTCATGGACAACTTATATACAAGGTTTGAGTAATAATTTCCTCGAACGGTTCCTAGGGCCCTGGGAACCGATTCGGCCTAGGAGGAAATAATGATGAGTGCTTTGGGAGCACGGGTAAGGAGGGATGGCATAGAGGCTCACCACCTACTATGCTGACCACATTATCTTGAAATAAAATGAAATGAAAAGAGTCCATATGGTTTAACAACACCAGTGACCACATAGTCAGGATGCATGCTAATGAATATTTTATGCAGGCAGTGTAAGTATATCTGATAACCTGTATTTGATGCAGGTATGAGAAGTCGGCTATCGGTAAGGAATCACATAATTGTGATATTGTATATCGTGGTTCAATTTGCCTGCTTAACATGCTAAATGAAATAATGTTGTGTTGTTGCCTTTAAAATGAGAGACTCTATAATATGCTTAACATGTTCCGTTCAGTATGCTAGAAAGATGCCTTATTATAAATAGTGCTCAAATATAACATCCATGCTAAGAGATGCTTGAAATGAGAATTGTCATAACATGTTTAAGATGTTAATGTTAACGATGCCTCAATGATGCCTTTGTATGATATTACCAAGAATGCTATAACGATATGTCCACATGAATATTGCTGAGAATATGTTTACATACTTCACCATAATTATTGCCCATGAACTGTAAACTGATGCTAGGCCCCAAGTAGAAAGATCATTCTAATAACGGCTTGCTTAAATGATCACTTTAATGTTGTTTTAGGCGAGTGGGTTGGATTCTGCTCGCCAGTACATAGATGATGTGCTGACCCACGTTTTGTGGGCAGGTGCTCGTGCTTGGAATGTTCTACACACGAAGATTGACTGGATTGGTCCCGCGGCATCGAAGATTTATTGGGCATACAGAAGCTCTCCTTGTACAAGATAATGCTTTCTGTTTATAAAGGGCATAATGTATGGAACATTGTAATCAGTTGTACCAGTGAGATTGTAAGCCAAGTCAATATATCGAGTTGTAATCCAATGTATCCAAGTATCAAATGTAAACTTTGTAGCATTGCTCAGTTGGCTTCCAATGTAAAGTGAGATTGGTTGTAAGCATTGCACTTCAATACAAGTCTTGTACTTTTCTTCAATTATCAATAAAGAGAATAAAGTTCTATATGTCTCTGTGTGGCTTCAAGTTGTCCTTTTATCTCCGCTGCTATAAAGAAGTAATATACTTCTACTCAATGAGAAAGTTGTCCTCACTAAATTCAATTTATCTGCTTCTGCCGCTGCGATGTGTTCCTATTTGAAGAAAATCAATTATGTACCATCTTTGCCTTGTACAAGTACAATACCAGACTTGTACGGCATCACGCCCAAGCAAGGACGATCGATTCTAAGAGATAAAATATGTGAATAAATGACTCTACAAATCGGGGCGTGACAAATTGGTATCAGAGCACGGCTTTACGTCCTTGGTCTCTTCTTTGATTCGTTTCAAATCAAAGTTGCATCGACAATTAACCAAAGTTGCTTCCGCGATCACTCAACGTTGCTTCCGAGATTAAATCAAAGATGGCTTCCGTAATTTTGCTATCGTTGTTCTACAATCATCCTATGTTGTTTGTGTCTGAAAGTTTGTTGACCCTCTTGGCTGCTCACTGGATGTTCCATACAATAAGTCTATATACATTGTGATGCCCCTGAATGAATGATTGTTGTTGGTTTGGACACAAATAACCCAACAATGACTCGATGCCATAGTATGCTATGTTGTGAATGCTGTTGGGATTATGAGAATAAAGAAAAGTGGCTATGTATGCTGTAACAAGTTAAGAATTGAATATGATGTTGGAAAAGAATTGTGAATTGGGTAATTGATAGATGAGTTCAGCAGAACTAGTGAGTTGACTCATGTGTGCTCGCTAGTGCTTTGAGACCCTAAGAATGTTGGCTTGGATATTGAGACCCCGAGATGTTGGCTAAGTATTGTGATCATTATAAATCATGTAAGTCCGGAATAGAATTGAGTTGGTATTGTTTGAGGATGGCTTCGTTTCTGAGTGGTATATTGCCTCTACCACCTCAGAACGAGATGTATGTTCACCCTTTCCATAGGATAGCAAGGAGACTATCTGTGGGTACTGGGTAGTGCCGAGACTTAGCTGGAAGATAATGATTGTGGCAAGTGAATAAAGTAATAAGTCAATTGGAAGGATGCTAACTCGGATTTAGAAAAGAGAGTTATATAGTGGCTGATTGAATCGTACTAACATGGAAGTTGGCTGAAGTACATATGTTTTGGGGATGCCTAAAATATATGTATGGATCCAGCCGAAGTGATAGGTTGCGACAGAGATAATATTATGGAAAGAAATTATCGCACTAGCGCGGACTTTGGCTGAAATGCATATATTTTGGGGACGCCTAAAATATGTGTATGGATCCAAACGAAGTGATATGTTGCGACCGAGATAGAAATGCAAGGAAAATATTGGTGAATCAATGAAAAGTTACAAGTAATTGAAAAAGAGATAGACAGATCGAATCGTTGATGAATTTAAATGGTACAGTTGGATAACTATTTTGAGATGACCGAGTGTGTTGAAATGAATATTGAATTGAAGCTGAATGAATAACTCGTTGTGACTAAGTGAATCTAGTAGAAGAGTTATTTCCTTAAGTTTCGAGGACTAAACTTTTTCTGAGTGGTATATTATGTAATGCCCCGCTCCGCAAAAGGCATTTGGTTGGCTTGTTGATGCTATCAGAATGTTAGACCAAGACTTAAGTTTGGAATCAGGAAAATTGAGACTGATGCAGTTTCTCTTAGCTGGCTAGATGGAATGGGTATTGGAACGTGGCTCATTGGTGGAGCTAGGCATGGTAGAATTGTGTGTGATCGGAACAGAAAGACCCTTTTATGTAAGTGAGTGGAACTGTCCTTCCTCCTCCTTACTCCTTCATGCTTAATGAAATGAAGTATTGAAATGCTATGAACTGTCCCTAAATGTCCCATATGTTAGTTGCTGAATAGTAGAGATGCTTATACTGAGAATTATTGAAATGTACAACACATTGAACTTCTAATACGATTTGAGGCCTGAGAATTAATTGATAACATTGCCCCTTATGCTTAATGCTACCGGAACAAGTAGACACTTGAATAATGAGATGCCTTATGAATGATAGAATAAGAAATGAACTGGCTATACTATCAAACCAATGAACTGAATGAAACACTAGAATCTTTTACTCTCTCTATATCTGTTGCAAGGTTATGAATTGATGTCTGTCCCTTATAAGAAATGAATGAATGAGAAATGATAAAGCTGGGATCGTTGAGATCACCAAATGAAATAATGGTAATGATGAAATGAATAAGTCATTGAATATGACTAATGATGCATTGTTGCCTTTACTTTCCATAATATATTTTACCATGCGATTTTGTTCACAATCGAGTCGGACATGCATTCGCATGGTCATGGACAACTTGTATACAAAGTTTAAGTAATAATTTCCTCGAACGGTTCCTAGGGCCCTGGGGACCGATTCGGCCTAGGAGGAAATAATGATGAGTGCTATGGGAGCACGGGTAAGGCGGGGTGGCATAGAGGCTCGCCACCTACTATGCTGACCGCATTATCTTGAAATGAAATGAAATAAAAAGAGTCCATATGGTTTAACAACACCAGTGACCATGTAGTCAGGATGCATACTAATGAATATTTTGTGCAGGCAGTGTAAGTATATCTGATAACCTGTATTTGATGCAGGTATGAGAAGTCGGCTATCGGTAAGGAATCACATAATTGTGATATTGTATATAGTGGTTCAATTTGCCTGCTTAACATGCTAAATAAAATGATGCTGTGTTGTTGCCTTTAAAATGAGAGACTCTATAATATGCTAAACATGTTCCGTTCAGTATGCTAGAAAGATGCCTTATTATAAATAGTGCTCAAATATCTAAGAGATGCTTGAAATGATAATTGTCATAACATGTTTAACATGTTAATGTTAACGATCCCTCAATGATGCCTTTGCATGATAACACCAAAAATGCTATAACGATATGTCCACATGAATATTGCTGAGAATATGTTTACATACTTCACCATGATCATTGCCCATGAACTGTAAACTGATGCTAGGCCCCAAGTAGAAAGATCATTCTAATAACGGCTTGCTTAAATGATCACTTTAATGTTGGTTTAGGCGAGTGGGTTGGATTCTGCTCGCCAGTACATTGATGATGTGCTGACCCACGTTTTGTGGGTAGGTGCTCGTGCTTGGAATGTTCTGCACACGAAGAATTATGGCGGACTTCTTGTGGAATTCTTCCGGTGAATACAGGCGTAAATGGATTTCTTGGAACAAGGTGTGCCGTCCTATGTCTGAGGGCGGACTTGGGATCCGACCTCTTAATTATGTCATGCAATCCCTTCATGCTAAAAGATGTTGGGCTTTCATCAAGGGAGAATCTCTCTGGGCGCAATACATGTACAGGAAATATGGGGACCCTACCTCCCCTGGGTATAAACATCCAAAATCCCCATCTACGTTATGGAGATCCATGCTTGAAATCTTCCCGAAGGTATCCAGTCACTGCATATGGATTATTGGTCGGGGAAATGTGCCGCTATGGAGGGCTAATTGGTGTGGTCGGACGTTGAAAAGACCAAGGACATTTCATTATACTCCCTCGGTTCGTCAGATTTTGGCATCCCCTTTTATGAGAAACCGTTTGGGTTATACTGTAGATGTTCGGACATACCTTCCAACTGATGCATTGACATTTCTTGATGGAATGGTGCTGAGTAATGATCCAGATCGGCTTGCTTGGGATCTTTCTACTGACGGGGTGTTCACTACTTCATCATATTGGGATCACTTTAGATCCCGCCATAATCAATTTATGTGGTGGGAGTATTTTTGGAATAAATATGTTCTGCCCAAAGCTGGAGCCTTTCTCTAGAGACTCAGTCTTAATTCAATCCCGGTGGACTCGAGGATCATTCAGCTGGGTTATGCTTTAGTCTCCAAATGCAAATGTTGTACAAAGCATGCGGCAGAGACGGTAGATCATCTATTTGTTACTAGCGAGATTGCCAAAGGAGTTTGGTCACATTTTGCTACAGCTTTGAACCTTACTCCAACTTGTTCAACTCTAAATCAATTGGCCGAAGTTTGGCTACAAGGTATATCATTAAAATCTACTATTGGGATCTGCCGTAATATTATTTTTGCAATGGGCCTTTGGTTGATTTGGACCCAGAGGAACGCGGTGGTACATGATGGTGAATTAATGAACCTGAAGGATATCATCTGTCGGGTTACTTATAGCCTACATAATTCTTTACGAATATTCAATTCAGCAGAGGACATTTCGATGGCAGATAATCATGCATTGGGGGCTCTTCAAATTCACTTATCAAAAAGTTCTGTCGTCAATAGCACGTTGAGTAAATGGTGTTCGCCTTTTATGGGGCTCAAATTAAACGTGTTTGGTTTGGTGGGTAATGATGATAACAGTTCGGGAGGTGGCATCATTAGAGGATCTGATGGGCAGCTTGTGCTTGCATTCTATAAATTCTTCGGCAAAGGCACGAATCTGATGGCTGAGCTTCATTCTGTGTTTACGGGCTTAAGCATCTGTGTTCAAGAATCTATGGTGGTTGAGCAAATTGAGACTAGCTCTAAAAGTCTCGTTGATGTTCTTCAATGTAAGGTGCCGACTCCGTGGAGGGCTATATATCAATTTCGAAGGGCACAACATCTTTTTAAAGGGGATAATAGAATCTCTTTGATCTGCAAAGAAGATAATCGTCTGGCCCAGGCGTTAGCTTCCCAGGCCCTTATCACTCTTAATGAGAAGAAATTTTCTTCGCCACTGGATTTTCCTAGAGACATTGCTCGTATTTTGACAGCAGATCAGATCGGTGCTCCTTAGTTGCTTTGGTTAAACTTTGTAGCCATTTGGCATATGTGGAAAGGGCTATCTCCCTCCCACTTTTCTCTTTGATTTTCTTTTCTTTTATTGTAGCCACTTCTGGCACCTGTGGAAAGGGCTATCTCCCTCCCATTTGTAGAAGTAAGGGCAATCTCCCTGCTTCCAAGTTTAGTTTTTGATTATCAATAAAGGCTACGGCCCCCACGTGTACGTGGTTTACTATATATATATATATATGACCGACACCGGCTTGGCCTTCGGCCGGGCCGGCGTCTTATTCTACGATCGAATCACTTGACCATTGTAGTTTTCTGAGGGCCCATGGCGTCGAAAACTTTTGCGGAGGTGGTTGGCGTGGCCTCGGCGCCGCAGTCAATTTCCATCCGCTCTCCCTCCTTCTCAAAGGGGGTCCCCATCGTCTCCTTCTCGGAGGATGATGAACAGATCTTGGTTCAGCCATTCAAGTTTGCTTTGATCGGAAAATTTTCTCATGCTCGGCCTCCGATCGACGTAATCAGGAAAGCCTTCATGGGTTTCCAGTTTGCTGGTGATGTGAAGGTTGGGGTGATCGACCCTAAACACATTATTATTCGGCCTACTCTTGAGGTAGACTTTCTCCGGCTTAGGGCTAGAGAGACGTGGTACGTCTCTCGAGCCCCCATGCGAGTGTTCCGATGGTCTAAGGATTTCAATGCTTCTCATGAATCTCCATTGGCTCCGACATGGGTTTCCCTTCCCGGGCTCCCTCATCAACTCTTTGCCAAAAATGCTTTATTCTCGATTGTGCTTGGTATTGGAACTCCGCTTAAACTTGATAAAGCCACTGAAGAACATTTCCGTCCTAGCACTGCTCGGGTCTTTGTTGAAGTTGATGCAAGCAAGCCTCTTCCTCCGGTGGTTCGTATTAATCTGCCCAATGGTAGAACCATATTTCAGAAAATTGAATATGAACACATCCCGACCTACTG
>JANAVB010009596.1:39592840-39627840 GCA_029216955.1 Iris pallida
ATTTTGAAACCTCTTTATTGAAAGAAAATTCCTTTTATTTACAGGGGGCACATATACGATGTCCATAAGGATTATGCAGATACGCTGTACGGAAAGATATGAGAGAATCTTAAGGTGATCACGGTGAGGGCTGTTGCTGAGCTAACACGTGGCATGCACTGGGATTCTCTTCTATCAAGAATTTGGAGGGAGTTATCAACATAACTGAATAAACGACACATGGCGTGTGCTTATTTGTTGATCGGATGGACCTGAGCAGATTCTGTTCCTATCCCTGAAGTGGATTTTGTCTTATCTTCGAGGGCCATTGGTTTAAACAAACCAGTTGGATATGGCTCTCGTCTATAAGAACAAACTCCATCCTTATCTGTGGTATAAACAAACCGATAAGATATTGCTGTTATCAACAGAATCAAACTTTGTCTTATCTTAAAAGCAGCAGTTTAAACAAACCGATTGGGTGGTATTCTTTAAGATATGAGCACCCATCTGGCCATATGGAGCCTTGTCGCTTCGTAAGGCTGCACTGCTATGCGAGCTGCGCTTCTGGCGAAGCTTTTGATGCCATAGAAGATGCTATAGAAGATCTGTCGGCTGAATTGGAAGTCGCTGCCTTGGAGCTCTAGAATCTGGAGCATGGTCTTCCGACACTAGCCACTGCAGAGTTAGACAAAATGGTCTCCGAGGCATCTCAGTACGAGCAGAAATGCCGGCACTAACTGATCGGCTTGCCGAGGTTGAGTCCGAGATTGAAGCAGTGACCGATGCCGATGAGGCTCGGGTTCATCACCGTACAGCTGTGGAGGATCAGCATATAAGGCCCTCCGAGAGTAGATCTCGAAGTTAGAAGAGACCATGGCCCTTGCTGAGAGTGACCTGGTCGAGCCTAAGAACCAGAAGGAGATCCTTCGCCAACGTTCCGAGACCCTGGCTCGGGAGAAGGAAGGCATTGGCATTCGTCAGGCCGAGCTGGCCCTTCCGTGCCAAAGCCTCTCTTCTATTGAAGATGAAGCCGTTCGCCGTGAGGACGCCGAGCGTCGAGCCCGAGAATTGGTTGGCCCCAGGTTGCTCTTTTGAAGAGTCGACAGGAAGAATTTCAACGCTGCTCTTCTCAGCTTTGATCTTCTTTTTGTCTTCTTGTCTCTCGATTTGTGAGAGAAAAAAATTTTGTAATCAAAGAAAGAAAACATTTTCACTTTATAAATGAAAACACTGGCTTTGTTTCTCTGCTTGTCTTTTTACTTATGAACTTTTTCTCTCACAAGAACGAGGATTCCCTCAGAGGTGGCATGTCACGAGGGTATGGAGATAACTCCATTGGGAATAGGGTGCTTACTCAGAGGTTATATGGACATGGTAAACACAGAATCGTTTGGTGGTAAACTTTTCCTTACTCGGAGGTGACATAGACGTCGCAAGGATAGACTCTACGGGTGAATAAAACGACCCAGAGGAAATATGAACGTGAAAGGTTCTATAGATGAATATGACAATTATGGTAGATTGTCATGGAAGAGACGTCAACTCAGAGGTAATATGGAAATGGTAGGCACATCTTTGCTAGGGTATAGAATGACAATTCAGACGTAGTATGGACGTGAAATATTTTCTAGGGAGTTATGACAACACGAGGTTATCATAGAAGTGACGACTGCTCATAGGTGATATAGACGTGGTAGACGTAAACTTCGCTAGGGTGTAGGAAGATAACTCAGATGTGATGTGGACGTGAATTGTTTTTCTACTTGGGTGAAGTATAGAAAGGGTGAATTCCTTTAACAGAATCCACAAATACCCACAGGGGATGTGGGAGCCAATGCTGGCTTGAAACTCAAACATAGTATTTCTTCAGGAACTTGCTGTTGATTGGCATATTTAGCAAGTCGCCGTTGGGTTTGGCCAGTCGGTAGGAACCATTAGAGTAGACCGTCTCTATGACGAATGGTCCCTCCCACTTGGGCTCGAACTTTCCAGCCGTCTTGTGAGTCATTACCATTGGTCTTCAAACTGATAAGACAAGGTCACTCACTTGGAATGTTCTTTCCTGAACTTTCTTGTCGAAGGCCCCGAAAATTCGATCTTGGTAAAGCTTGATTCGATGTAGAGGTAGAAGACGTTTTTCTGGAGAGTCGTCTTCCTTTTTTAGTATTCTAAACATTATGTTCGATCCAGACTTAGCTTCGAACAGCCATTGGCCATGCATAAGTAGGCTGATGGTTGTGGATCACTTGAGTGTTTGGCATAAGGAGTTCGAACCTGAACAACGTCTTGGAGGTCTTCGAGATCCAAGCTTTCAAATTTGGATTGGTTGCCAATCCAAAGAGCCACAGGTTGTGCCCTACCCTATTCAATGACGGTGGCACGGCCTGTGCTGTGGACTGAGTTCTCGCTCGAGCCAATAACTGCTTCAGGGAGTGGCTCACTCTGACAACGTTGCACATCTGGGGGGCTGTGCGTCTATAAAGATTAACCTCCTTGTATGGCACATGTGAAAATTAACCTTCTTGTAGATCTTTAGATTCCTTAGTTCTTTTTATGCTGAATCTTTAATAGATCCTTGTAGGCAAAGCTCTTTTCTTGTAATCATGATGAATCTATAATAGATCCTTGCAGGCATGATTTAATAAAGAGGTTTTTATGAACCGTGGTTTCTGATCTTCTGTCTGTGCTTTCCTGTTACCTGCACTTTTATGAAGCTTTTTGTAGCGAGAACACTACCTGCGCTTTTGATATGTCTGTGCCTTTTGATGCTTCTACAGTAGTTAAGCAACTAAGTGTCAGTATGACAAGGATAGTATCGGATACTACATATAATATATTTACGATTTTATATGAGTACAACCGAGTCTATGACCCATAAGGATAAATGGAAGTAAACTCTAGTTTGTCACGGTAAAGGCAAACGCGCAGGTTATAGTGGGGCATACGACCAAAACTCTGATGGACAGTAGACTATAAGTAGGTAACAGGGATACCTACATAAGATATGCTACTGCACATATAGGAGTGTACATCACAGCAGTAACAAAAGGGAAGTATGCAATTGATGCAATAGATGGGAGGTACCTATCACGTGTGATCCCTAGGAAGAAATAGATAAATAAGATATCCCAGTTTCGGTGTCTAGAAGAAACAAGTATAACTGTAGGTGTACATCAAGTGGAGTATAGTGTAGTGCCTTGCAAATAGATTAGAGTAGGATGTGGTAGCAAACACTATGGACAATAATACGTACTTGGGGTAGAAACAAACCTGAGTAATCATATATAACCAGGTAGGTTGAACCAAGAGTCCAAGAAACCACAGTAGTAGACGAAGGAAGATAAGTAAAGGAGAATCAGTAATGAACCTAGAAGCTATACATGAAATGGGTAGATGGTTATTTCCGATGCAATTTCAGGACCACATGCAAGTACATATACTAATTGCTTTCGATTCCTAATGGTTTGCCTTTACACATTTTACATATACTTCTCCTGCTTACTGACATGCTCATTACATGGGATTAGTATCATGGATCCTTACCTATTGTATTTTTTACTACTATTCACATGATTACCATGCTTGAGACTTATTAAATCCATGAGTACTAGCCGGATGGGGAAAATATCTTAGTAGACATGTGAACTATCTATTCCATCCCATTTGTCTATTCTTCACTGATAGCTACCGCATACGGCACGTACGGTTGGCCGAATTTACCTTCTAGTCGTTCACATGTTGAACACGATATTTCAACACACGTAGATAATTATTGTTTTATTTATTCACCATATTTTTCTACACTGCTTTCCATGTCACCATATTTACATATTTTCTTTTCAGTTGTTACATCCCATTATAGAGGTGGCATGTTCTTTTTCTACTATACCATGATGCATGTTATTTTCTAGTTCAAATTATCATATGCTATTTTCATGTCTTGTAAATTCTATTATGTCTCGAATAGCTTGTCATATGTGCGCTTGTTCCAATCCTGATTGGATAAACTATTTTTAGGTGATTAGTTAGAGGAGTATCTGAACGGTAGATCCTGATCTCGGTATATCAGAGGATCTGGACGCGACCTTATTCGAGTTACCCTCTACAAATGAAATTTTGTTAAAGATTATTTAGTAGTGGCCGGATTTATCTCTGGGAACCTTTTTAGTTGCTATATTTTATTTTGAGGATTTTTTGCGTTGATCAGTGGATTATCCCGTAGTACTATTTGACTTTCCTTCTGAGATTATTCATTGTTGAGTTTATTTCCTATCTATTTTTCTTTCTGTGATTAGTTATATTTTATTCTATTTTTATCTTATCTATGGATTTGGAAGCAATATGGAATATATAAACTGCATGGTTGCAAAAAATATGGAGATTATTAGACAGCGTTCTACCGTTGACACTGTAGTGTAGGCTGGACGTACCCAGGGCTAATGTCCAAATATTGGATGTGGGTCGTGATAGAACCCACTTCATATGTACATTCCACATAGGTGCATGGGTTCGACAACAAAAGATTTTTCCCCTGACTTGGTTCCAGCCTATGAGAAGAGCCTAAGTGGGAAGGGGACATAAAGAATTGACCCATTCTGGATGCAAGCGCGTCTGAGTCAATTCCGTACAACCTGCCATCAGTCACGCGTTTGACTTTCAACGTACATTTATGACTTGCTGTCGGTATAGCACATTGAGGGTGCATAGTCTGTGCTGCCTTAGATTTCTTTGTACTACCCCACGAATAAGCATAGTGTATAGAATCCAACTTTTTCTTGCCTTGGTGGAAAGTGATTATGTCGAAGACAGTAAGTTTTCCCTGCATAGCAGAGCTCATGTGCGGGAGTGTAGCTGCGCTTTGTTCTTTTGGTGCATCTTCTTTGACTGGGACAAAGTAGATTGGGAATTGCAGTTTGTACTGCACTTTTCAGGCAGTTTTGCCACTCCAGAAGCAGTTTCTAACTTGCTGGTGGAGTCAGCAGGAAGGAGTGGCTACACCAGCGTAGACCCTTTAGTATTGGTGCATGATGCATCGCCTTTGGGTACCCAGACTTTGCGAGTCTTCTGCAGCTTTGGCAGCCATTTCGAAGGGCTCGTACTACCTTTAGAGAGGAACTCCTTGTACTCTTACTGGTCGAATCACACAACTAGCATTTTCTGGAAGGAGCCGAGTTTGTTGTCGTCGGATTGTGACACTATTTTTTCGTTAGAGGAGAAAGTTGTCCCCAATGGAGTTGCCAGCTTGTTTGCCATAGAAAAGTATTTGAGAACTTTTACTTTAAACAAACGAAAAAGTGTACAACTTGGAGCCTCGACGGGATCTTTTTGGTACAATTTGTTTTTCTGGGGACGGGTGGCGATGGAGGGTTGATTCTTTACTCCATTGACGATCTGAAGATGATCAAAAGGCAAATACAAGCCTTCGACTGGATGGTAATTTGGCTCTTTTGAAGTATGTCTAGACGACTGTCTCTCTGTGTGTTGAATGAAGGAATTATCGTTCTATTTATAGAGGTTGGAGTGATCCATTCATATGCATATGGAACGTAGGAACACTACGAAAATGACTTGTTGGGCAGGGGCACTACGCTAGGGAAGCTTGAACAGAATATGGTGTAACTACACTGTTGGGCTGCGGATGAGCTTACACGTAGCAGTTGTTGAGATTCATCTATTGCTGAGATCTTTGGTGGTTGGCACCCGTTCATAAGCATGACTGAGTCAACGATATGCGGTGCATGTACATTGTTCAAAGATCTCGATTTATTAGAATAGGAAGATTTTGATGCGCCGTCTGGACTCATCGTATGGAAGAACTGGGTGCATGACCATTTGAGGCACATGGCGAGTTCTAGGCATATGTCTTTAGAGCACATGTGAACGGTAGTGAGGTTAGCAACGTGTCTGGTATAGCTCAATCCACAAAAGTGGTAATGATAACGCTGATGTTTGTTGTAGGTGACTCTTTGTTTTCTGTGAAAGTCGTCGTTTGTACTATCTTCGAGAAAAACTCTGCTGACATCAGATACTTAGCATTAATTTTTTGATAAGCGAGGAGCCTTTGCTGGCGCATCAACAATGGGGCGCATGAATTGTGGGGTGTATCGACTATGTGACTCATCGGTTGAACTTGTTGGGGCGGCACATAATTCTTTGTCAACCTTGTAGAGTGTTTTGGGCTCGATTAATAACTTCGACTAAGTTAAAATTGAGATGGCAGATTCTTTGCCATTAATGCTATGTTCATCCCACTACTCTCGGAGAGATTTCCACTTGGCGCATGGGTTTGACCATACTATCGGCCTATAAATATGTGTGTTCGAAGAGGGGCAAATTTTCTCATTCTCGTTTCACTCAACTTCATGTCAAGAACAAACTCAACTTTCGATGGCCGTGAGCCTCCTCCTTGGCAATTCAGTCAGCAGTGGGTTGTAGGTCTCCTCAATCAAAGAAGCTATAATTTTGACGAAGAAATCCATCAGACAACTCAGACGCGTCGAGCTAACTATTGGCAAAGCAGTTCGTGCATATGCACTTTATTGGCCTTGTTCTAACCTGAGAAAACATCGAGTGCCAAGATATTGATTACCGGGTTTGGGTTTATTGCCAATCCAAATTCTGCACAACAAGTGCCTCATTCGAAAAATACGAGGAAGTGAGGCGCTCACGACGAGGAAGTGATACGCATATGACGAGGAAGTGATGCACCTATTTTTAGAGTAGGTTGTAGTAGATTTTCTATGTAAATTGAGAGTCCATGTAATAGATTTTCAATATAATAAAAATCTTCTTTTTATGCACTTTGTCTTTGTTATTCTCTTATGATGCGCCAGATCTGTTGTTCATGTATGGCGCATGCATTTTGCAGCGCATAGGGATGCGCATGAATTCCATGCTTCTACAGTCACGCCCCGCTCCAGTAGGAGCGTTCGTCCTCGCGAAGGCGTGATGCCGCATGAGCCTAGATTGCGCTCATGCAAGACAGGTTCCATAACGGCCGATTACAGCGGCTGCGACGGAGTCGTCGCACAGAAGTCCCATGCAGAGACATTGAATATGCCAGCAGAAATTTAGAACAAAACACAAGTCATTCAAATTGATGCATTTTATTGATATTGAAACAAGGATTACAATGGGACGCAAGGCCAAGATTATAAGTCACTCAAGCTCACTCTTCTCACATTACAAGTCACTCAGCTCTCTCTCATCTCTCAATACAAGTCTTGAACCAACGGATGCTTCGGAGAGGCGATATCCATAATTATGTCATGTATAAGTCCATTCTTCATATAGAACGCACGCCTCGAATCGCCAAGGAACTTCGTGCCTCGACGTATCCAAGAAAGCTCCGCACCACGAGCTTATACCTGTGCCTACACATAAACACTGTGTGGGTGTCAGTACTCAACTATACTGGTGGAAAGAGCTCTTCGCCCACCCATACAAAACTAATACGTTAATTTACTTTGTGCAATATAGTCCATTTGTATTGTCTTTCTACTCTTGCCTTAGAATCAGTTTAGGACAGATGCCTCAGCATATTTTGTGTCTGAAGACCATCCCGTGCTTGTAACAACAAAGTCAACCCAACAAGGTTAACCTATCAAGTCGTGCTTGGCTTTCGGCCCAAAATCGGAGACGCAACTACACGATAAGACTCTATTTCTATGTGACCGTGCCACAAGTCCATCGTGCCGTGCCTCGTAACTTAGTGTGACTTAACTATATCGCCGCCTCGCGGCCCTTGCTACTTTAATCACCGACTGACCCAATCAAGACTTGTGGGCTAAGTGTCACTCGATCGACTTTGCCTTGCGGCATTTCCTGACTTAAACTCAAGATGACTCAAATCCAACTTATGCAACTTATATGCCGATAACTTAAGACTTGACGCTACATCTTGTGTCGAAGCACGTCGCCTACGTTGCAGCCAAATCATAGGCCCAACATTTTGTATTTTAACTGTACACACACATTCAACTCGACTCCTTGATATAGTACACTTAATACTCGACTCAATCCAAAAGCATACACGCGGATTGCCGCCCATGCCAAGTCATCTATATGAACAAGTCACTAGCACCCAACGCTATCATGGACTGCAATAGTTTGTTAGACGGTCGCCCCCTACCAGCATGAGTAGCTAGCTCCGCTGCATGTCCCTACCTAACCCGTGCGGTCATCCAGTACTGCTAATCATGTCCCTATCGAAACGGTCCCATTGGCCGCCTGGGTCACCGTTCGAGAAACAAACTCACCTTGTACAAGTTGTCCAATGACCATGCAAGACTCGACTCGAACTGACATCTCACACAGTTATTCTACTTCTAGTGTTACCATTTCTTTCAGGGCCAAGTTTAATACTTCTCATATCTGAGACCTCGCCTCGACGGCCCATGGTCGCGAGCATTCTTCCTTCTTGCCCTATCATTTCATTCGACTCAGGAACGACTATTTGGAAGCCCTTCTTCAAACTCAATTTAATCAACCGTGGCCCGTACCTTAAACCAACTTGAACTCTATGCGACACCACCACCCAAGTCATACTCTATATGATCGTAAAACCAAATAATATCGACAACAGTAGAAAATGTGGGACAGTGCTTAGAATGCCTTTGATCGCCTAGAATCACTTAGCCTAACTTAATCGTACATCAATTTGACGAGCAAGGACTGCATCAAGCCTTGGACGACGAGACTGTACATGCTTTATGAAGCATTTATGCGGGCGACGCCTATGACTTAGGCTAACTCTTAGTTTGTGGTCAAGACCAACTTTTCTTTCTCCCAAGCCACGGGACGAAGGACCGAGTGTCATTTTCAAGGCACGCGGTGTACCAACTCTAAGTCGACCGTTGGACCTTTCCATATTGTAACTCAATTCGATCCGTCGAGATTATTTCCTTAGCTATGTTGATTCGTCTCTTTTATTATCAAGCCTACTTGTGCAAGTTGAAAACATGTGATATATTATGTGAAGGCTAAGATGAGGCGAGTTTACCGAAACTACCCCACCTGAGCGAGGAGTCGCCTCTACCGAGCGATATCTTCGAGCAGCCGTTGCAAGGATAAGTTCGAATGTCGTCGGCGTTCTGATTCCTCCGATTGACTGCACGGGACGGGGCACTACATCATACACCAGTCAGAAAAAGCTTCGTCCTCGAAACTAACTGAGTACTTACTTATCGACTTATCACTTTATTCAACATCCTACGTTTTCCGCACACATTTCTCCTACGTATTTATCAAATCCGAGCCACGCTCATGCTACCCACAGTCTTTTCTTCAAAACTTCACGATCACAAAATCCTCAACACTTTCCCGTTTCAAGTCTCACTTGAATTCAACATATCACTTAGTTGGTGTAACGTTCCAGTCCCAAAATACGTAGGACTAGGAACGTAGACATGCCAACTGTACTCATACGAAGTATACATCCAATATATAGAAATCTTGTATGAATACATAAGCTGTAAAATACAGTAGAACCACAACTAATCTCATCCACACAAAATAAATGAATAAAAATATCATATAATGATAATGAATTGTCTTGATACAATATGTTGGACGGAGACAAATCCACTACCAACAAGGAAAAATACATAAGAAAATAAATGATTTTTTGCGAACGAAGCGAAGACGATCCAAGTGCAATCATCCTCGAAGAGATAGCGATGATCACGGCTAGAGCTAGAACACCTGCGAAAGACAAGAGCACACACCTGGAGAGATAACCAGGTCCTCAGAGGGACGTAACAAGACACATAATATTATGCCATATAAACTAAATAAATATTTCTCAAATAAATAAGTCAATTGAATTTATAACATGGTCGAATACACACCTGTCACGCCCCAGAACCAGAATATTGAAGAACGGGGACGTGCACAGCCAGCTACGTATAACGGAACGGCAACCATCCCGCTATACGGTCACGGCTGTCTAGCTATGTGAGGGTACGCTACAAACCATCAGTCTCTTAGGGTCAAATCAAGCTATTGTCTCAATCTCAACAAGTAATGATAGTAACAAGATATCAGACCACCAAATATACAATTGTAAGGCGTCCCAAACATTACATATCCAGATGATCATGAAGCTAGTCGTACAAAATGTAAGGACTAGCAAGAGTTAAGTCATACATGATCAACCTCGAGTTGCCAATCATGATTACAGCCCGTAGGCAGACAGAAAGTAAAGTGCATCGAGCTAACAAGTGCTCGTCGGCTAAACGCCTCAAAAGAATATCAGTTAACAATACAGTGGGAGAAACAAAAAGAGAAAACTCACTCGTTGCCCGGGTTCCGTCTAGTGTTCACCATCGGGCTGGAAAGCAGGTAGATCCTTTGCTGCTGCTCCGGTATCTGGTCATACAAAACCAGCTGGGTCAGACCCCAGAAAGAGCAAGTACCACAAAGGAGGCCACGAAATAAGAACAAAAGCCAGCAATCAGCACAATAATATAATTACATAACAAGAGACAGTAATTTAAGAAAAAGGTATGATAGTTAGATATAAAAGACAAATCTTGTACAGAATCGATAAAAGACAGAACATATGGAAAGGCATGACAGGATGATATACGATGAGATGACCATGGGACTATTCAGATAGCCAGGTTACAACCCGTAAACCAAACAAGGACCGGGGTTGTAACCCTTCGTCTGAACGGAACTTGGTTTCTCCCACCATTTATCGGCAAGATAAAATACGCGAATTCAAGACTTACAATTAAACATGATTAAGGTAAAGCATGAGTAATCATGTCATGTCATGACCTTACACAGGATCAGGACAGGACAAGAGGGACTAGACTCCATCCAATCAATCACGGCCAAGCAAGTACTACGGCTTACTACTTTAACTAACTAGGGTTATCACAGACCTGATTACTAACAAGATATAATGAGAATTCCAAGTCCGGTTACCTGTTTGTTACTACCTGAATGCTCCCAGCAAGAAAAGGAAAAGATAGCATGATATAGCAGACACACTGTAGTAAGATACATGTGTCCTAAGGTACCACACTCGACGGCGGGCTGGAAGTGCGCTCATCTCGACGGATAGCAACAAATCCCAGGTATATATATATAGGGCCGGGACCAAAGGGGCAACAGGTAACTGGAAAATTCTCCATGAACTAATTGATCAATCTAGTCATTAACCTAGCCAGATTCAGTATGAATCCCTGACCGTGGGAACCAGGGAGTCACGTCCTAGACATGATGCAAGACAAGACGAGTGGATTGCACAAGCAAGCAAGCAGGAACACCCACGGTGTCAAGACAGGTCAAGCTAAGTTATCAAGTCATGTCAAGTCAGGAGTGCGCCGCCACGGGCCACTATCAAGTTATCAAGATAATTCATGTCAGGGTACTTGTCAGGAGTGCGCCACGACGGGCCACTTATCAAGTCAGGTTGGTCATGTCAGGAGTGCACCATTACGGGTCACTGTCATGTTATGCTAGTTCCTTGCCATACCGTGCCATGTACAATAGTCATTCCAACATATTAAGTAAAATCAAGTTCATGACAAAAGGCGTAAGGATATAAAATAGGCGTAAAATATCTAATAAAATACTAATATAAATAGGACTATAGAAGAGCCAAGATCAAGAAATAACAAATTCATCATAGACAAGTAGGTTGTGCAAGGTATGTACTGCGCAGGGTGCCAAGTGCGCAGGGTGAGCTGCGTAGGGTACCAACTGCGCAGGGTGCCAAGTGCGCAGGGTTAAAGGGACACAGGGGATGTACTGCACAATGGGTCATTGCGCATGGACCAAGGGTACAGGGGCTGCCTTGTGCATTGATTGGATTGCGCAAGGGAGGATTGCACAAGGGTAGACTGCGCAGAGTATGGACTGCGCAAAATCAGGTTGCGCATGAGCAGACTGCGCATGGGCAGACTGCGCTGGAATCTATGCGCAGTCGGGTTGAGCGCAGTTCGCCAAGGGGTAAGCTGCACGGTCGGCGCTGCGCTAAAGAGCGCTGGCCGAGGGGGATGCGCAATCCAGCACTGTGCTAAAGAGCGCAGGCTGCAGGCTGCTACTCCAGGCCGAGAAGAACACCACGAACACCAAAAATTCAAATTTTTATATCTTTGTCAAATCAAAGCCAAATCTAGATTTTCAAAGGTCTAACTTGAGTAAAATTAAATTCTCTTCCACATAGAAGCATCAAAACCCACAAAAATCCAACCAAAATAGATCAAAACTATATAAATCCGAAAATAGTTAAAACCTAGATCTAGAACAATGGAAACTCCAAATCACAAAATATCAAGTTCTAAAGTTGTTCTCCATGGCCTAATCTAGTCAATGGACAAATAAAAAGTGGTGCTTATTTGATGGCAAGGTGCACTTGCCTAATGGGTTGGAGAGTTGTGTGGAGGAAGAAGAAGAAGAATTAATGGAGGAAATAATGAGGAGAGAGAGTGTTAGGTGGGGATTTTAATGGAGGAGGATAAGTTGTGTTGAGGGTGGAGGTTAGCTAAGATGGTCCAATGCATAATGAACCAAACCAATCCAATTCCTATCCAAATAAAACCAAGCTCCATTAATTAGAATTAATCCAGGAATGATAAATGACAATTAAACTACAATGCTAAGTATGAAATATACCACAACTTAACTGGCCAAGAAAAATAAAAAATACTGGTCAGAAATACGATCACGTATAAAATACGTATCACGAATTTCGGGGCACTACAACACCTATTGAATGAGCGTACCATCCCCCCAACCAAATAAGGACAGGAGATGGTAAACTAATTCACGGTGACGTATCTTTCCATACTATGAATCCAATATGGTATTCGGACCCCAACAAGGTTCAATACCTTCTCATCGAAGTAGTAAGTCACAACTACAACCAAACAAGGACAAGATGTGACGAAATAATCCGTGACATGTTATTGTTTCAAGCCACGGTCAGATACAAGTACCCAAACCAAAAGTACTCGTACCTAACGAATAAAGGTGCCTATCCATTCTAAGTGAAATGTTGTTAAGAACAATCCTTCCTACGCATGAGCCCTGGCTAAATAGGATCGGCATAGTCCCCCTTGGGCACCAGAGGCCCCATCAGTAAGAGCATGACGTTCGGTAGAATCGTCAGTGGCCGTCAGTAATCATGGGTCATCAACCCCGTATCTCCAGCGGAGAGTCCGGGTCACAAGGGAAGTGCATCGAAGCCCATACGCTAAGGAATTGTCCTCCCCGCCCAATGCCTACTATGTTGTATCCACAACAATAACCTCTATAATCGCTAAGTCAAACTAGCATGCAACCTCTATTAGCAGTTATTCCTATCGCACGACTTGTACGTACTGGTGGCCAGCCAATCACGCACTTCTGTGTTTTATATGCGACACACAACTTCGTGGCACAATGTATCAAGGCCATGAATGCAACACACAAAGGTGGTCCCTTAAATCTAGGTTTAATGTGTAAAAATAATACATAGCAGGAAATATAATGAACAGTAAGTTCTAACAGGTTATGCCATGTATCACAGTTTATTTTGCATAAAAAAATAAGTAATGCATGAAATATGAGCTAAAAAAATTAAACAGCGAATGGCAAGGTGTCTTGCCTGGTAGTACGTCTGGTGTGCTGCGATAATCACGGTGGCACGAACTGCAACTTCGATGCAACAACTTTGCAAGGAGACCTCTGATGTCGGCACGGACGGTTCCATTGGGTCCAGAAGGGTCAATTTAGTTAGGGTGGACATAGGGTAGTACGTATTTGGCAAGGAGATGAGAAGAAAAGGGGATTATTCACGGACGGGATGATAATCAAAGGAAATTTGCGTAAACAATACTTATACTAATTTTTGAAAATATTTATAATATGCAGAAGCTAGATTTTATATGAGTCAAGATATTCTTAGAAAAATACTTAAAGCATTAAAAATCCTTCGACGCTAAATTACTCTAGTTTTAAAATATACTTCTATGTAAAAACTACACTCCATAAAAGAAAACATTTAAAGTAAATATTTAAAAATAGTAATAAATTATTTAGGCCCAAAAACTATATCTTTATAAAATATATTTAAAAAATGGCTTAATATATTTAGAAATCAAATCCCAAATTTGAAATTTACCTGTACGCAAAATATCATAAAATATTTTTGCTATAAATTAAATCCTTGAATTTATTTGGTATACCTATTATTAAAACTAATTAATGATACTAATTACTAATAACACTATAATATAATGTATGTATACAAATACAATTTTTGAAAACAGTATACCATATAATAATAATAATAAATATAATGATAACTGCTGTAATAATAATAATAATAATAATAATAATAATAATAATAATGATAATGATCCTAATAACAATAATACGAAAAAATAAATCAACTAATCATAAAAAGCAAAGAACAAAAACCAAACTGCTACAATTAAATAAATAAAATAAAATAAAACAAATTATTAAATAAAACCACTGCTTTCCGTTTTAAGAAAGAAGAAGGAGAGAGAGAGAACGAAGAGGCTGGAGAGAATGGGGGTTTCTCGATGGAGGCGGGTTTCGGGCTGCGCGGCTGCCACAGGACTCGCCGGCTCGCGCGGTGGCCGACGCTCGCGGCGAAGGTAAGGGGCACGGCAGTCGGCAAGGGGGCGGAGAGCGACGGAGCCGGTGGTGCGGAGAGGGGGTTCGGCGGCTAGGGCACAGGCGCAAGGAGGCGGCGGTCGGCCGGTCTATGGCGGCTGCGGATCTGGAAGGTTTCCGTCGGGCGGTTCGGCACGGGAATAGGGCGGCGGGGAGGGAGCGACGGTCCGGCGGGTGCGCGGCGGAGTCGATGGAGGTAAGCGGTGGTTTAGGGTTTTATTTCTTTCCTCTTTCTCTTGAATTGGGGGTGGTGATGTCTGGGAGGTCGCCGGGCCAGGGCGGCGGTACTGGGGTGACAGTGGGCGTGGGTTTTGCTGATGGTCATGGTCGGGCTTGGTGGTCGGGGCATGTGGTCGGGGTTGATGATGGCTGGGATGCCGGGGTGGTCGCAGGAGACGTAGTCGGGCGGTAGCCTTCCGGCAAGGTGGCCGGGGTGGAGTCAGGGGTTAGGTCCCCGCATCCGCGGTTGGCGGTGGCGGTTTCTTCCGGTGGTGGTGTGTGTGTTCTGCCGAGGTTTGATCGGTGTTGGTCGAGCGCATGGTGGGCTGTGGTGGAGATGATGGCCACGGCGTGGATGATGTTGCTGGGTTCGGGTGTCGGAGGTGGTTTTAGCTAGGACGACATGTGGTTGTCGGGGGCAGCAATAGGTTTAGGCTTAAGATGATTTGTCGGGGTTTGTCCGACAAAACCAAATGTGTCTGTAAAATATGGAATAAGAATCTGGATTGACACTGACATGGTGCACGGCACGTTTGCGTAGAAAATTGTTGTGGATGAATAATGAATTGGAGGAGTACCTGCCTATTTATAGGACGTGGGAATTCCCAATTGGATAGGATTAGGGAAAAGGTTAAACCCAATTTGATTTAAATCAATAATCAAATCCAAATTTCAAATTAAATATCCAATTTAAATCAAATTAAATTTCTAGTATAAAATCCATGAGATAAATCAAATTTCAAATATTTAACTATTTAAATGAATCCAAAATTTCAAATCAAGATTTAAATGTCCCAATAATTTCAAAATATATTTTCTAAAATACTATTAATATTAATTTCGAAAATTACATTATTATTTTGAAATAACTTAAATAAATATTTATGAAATATATATATGTAAGCACAAATAATGCATACTTTTCCTAGTACACAATAAAATATTATTTGTGCTTAATAACTCTTAAAAACAAAAGGCTTTTTATAGCAAGAATAATAATTATATGTAATATTTTGAAAGTGTATAATAAAATAAAAATGTTTTTCTAAAATATGTACGCTCGCACATATTCGCACTCGACGAGCAAGAAAAAATAAAATTTCGTGCGCGACGTAAAATACGACTACATGACGTACAATACAAAATTTTAAATCAGTACTAAATTTAATAAAACAAATAGTAGAAATTTAGGGGTTTTACATCCTACCCAACTTAAAAGAATTTCGTCCTCGAAATTAAGAATTAGGAGGGGGTGAGAAGGCACAACGGTAGATAGAAGAGTTTAAAGAAGTTTATATGGTCGTAGTCTAGGTTGAGGATATGATTAAGAGACGATTGTAATCACTTCTTAAATTCAAGTGATTAGAAAGTCAAAATTGTAGAATTAGGGTCGAGGGAAAGGTCGAGGAGTTTATGATGAAGACATAGCAATGTCGAGTGGTAATGGTCATAATTGATAGGACAGCTAGAGGAATTTCAAGTACATGTGCCTTCGTCCTTCCAAAATCGGTTAAGGCGAAAGCGATTTAGGGAGTTCAATGACGACATTATCAATTACGAATACGTGGTTCAAAAGGCGGTCGTATAGATTTCAAAAGAATTGTCAAGGCAGTCGTGGATGGGATCCCAAGGGGTAAGTTTATGTCACGACCCGCACCCATTTTTTTTTAAACGGATACGAGACGTGTCCAAGCCAGCCTACGCCGCAGTGTCGGCAGTAGAACGCTGTCACGGCCATGAAGATCAAAATCACAAATATACTCATTCACAAGTTTAATTTAATTTACAAAGATCACAAGTTTTACATTTGCAGAAAACATAAACTTGTACAATGATAGAATGACTACAACCCAACTATCTAGCTAGTCTCTAGGCTTCTGGCTGCAAGTATCCCCGTATCTCCCATGCTAAGTAAATCCACGGCTAACCTGAAAATGTTAGTTTCCAGTCAGGAATGGAACGAGCACAATCACTGAATGCAATTTCAAATAAAGAAAATGACTATAAAACAAAGGTTAGACATCAATCATGGGTTTGAAAATAAACAGTAAAGCCGTAAGAAAAATCAATAGTAATAAATAGACCAATACACTTTTCCACCGTTAGAAGTACCTTTGATGCGTGATCAGTCTGGGCCACTACACCGCACGGTCTATAATGTCTACTTGCATGAAAATAAGCACTGTCTACAATGTCTACTTGCAGAAAATAAAATACTGTCTACGATGTCTACTGCAGAAAATAAGCACTGTCTACGATGTCTACTTGCAGAAAATAAACACTGTCTACGATGTCTACTGCAGAAAATAAGCACTATCTACGATGTCTACTTGCAGAAAATAAACACTGTCTACGATGTCTACTTGCAGAAAATAAGCACTGTCTACAATGTCTAAGCACTGTCTATGGTCGGATCACACATCCTTCGTACTTCTCATTCCCGACTCAACAATTTATAATAGAAAATAATCACATAACCAATGACCAACCAATGAATATAGTAAAAATCAATATCGAAATGCAGACAATAAACTGTACTCGCCTGTGGTCCTTTGCTGGTGAAACCGACAATCTGAACTACTCAATGTGCCACTATAGTCAAAACCCGTACAACAGTCCCCGGAAGCTGAAATAAACAATACCAATAATCTTAGAATAGTCCAATTAGCTAGGATTGCCTGTCCTTACGTCCAATTCTGGACACAGGGGCAAAACAGTAATTTTGGGCCAAAACGGTATCCGTCGTTGGACCCGCTTTGCACTGAAAAGCGCGCCAGAGTCAACGGTCTCTAAAGTCGTCAAACTACATGTCTACGGATTCAGTTTTCCGATACGAACCCAACCGTATGTCCAAAGTTGGATTCCGGCGGGCCGTGCACAAAATCGCCCGTTGAGTGGGACCGTGGGGCCCGCAAAACGGTGATTTTATCAACGGTCTCAGAATCGGACCAAACTTGGCATACAGGACCAGAAAAATGATACGTTCGTGTTGGCACAAGTTTCGTCTCGATCTGACGAGCGTGCACAAAGTAATTGGAGAATTTGCAAAGTGTACGATACGGTGAATTTCGACGGATACGCATCAAATTCGTCGCGCACATGCTACCAATTTGAATTCTGCCAAAGCCCACATGACCACGAAGCTGTTACGCAGTTTTCGTTGCCTTCGGTGCGCGACCACGTCGCCCGGAATGGCGGGACGGACGTCGTGTGGATGAGTTTTCTAGTTTTCTATATTTCTGAAACCAGGTTTTTCTTGGTTTTTCAAACTGGATTTTCTTACTGTACAAATAGCTAAAAATTAAACCAAAAGTGAGGTTTCCATCTCGTATATGTTGTCAACAAATCTATTCAAGCGGTTTCCCATGGTTCGCATTATCCTAGTCGAGAATCGACCGCGAACTTAGAGTTTTAGTACTGCTTCTAATCTTCTAAAAGTCGAGTTTTTCCTCGATTTGGATCTCGATTTTCATCGCACCTGGTGCGAATCAAAATAAACCAATTGAAAGGATTTCGAGATGGTCATGTTGGCTTTCCAACCCAATTTACGGTTCACAAAAAGACGCAGTATCGAGGGTGGGATCATACCTCGAAGTGGGGGTGCTGCCATTGATTTACTGCTGTCGGTTTCACTCCACACGCGCGCGCGCTGGTTGCGCGCGCCTGGCCGACAGCGTTGGCCGCGCGCGGCGGCGCTGCTGCGCTGGGTGGCCGCCCCAGGTGATGGGGATGACGGCGTGGGTTGAGAGTTTAGGTTTTTAGAGAGGTTTCGAACTCCTCTCGCTCTCGGGTTATATACTGCTGTTCGGTTCGAGGTTAATACGAGCGGGGTCTTTCTGTTTGCTGCGGGGCTTGTGGGTCCATGGGCTGCTGGGTTTTGTATGGGAGGGATGGGATGAGCATCTGGGTCGGTTCTGCTAAACCGAGAGCTCGGATGGCTTGGCCATTTGGGAGGTTTTGTCCTGGCCCACTATTGAGCTGTGGTTCGATCCAGCAGGACTGGATTTGGGCATTTGCTGCTGCTCCAAATTCTCATTCTATTTATTTCTTCCTCTTACTCTTTTTCCTAGTATATATATATATTGTATATACAAATATATGTATACGCATATTATTATATACATACACCTACATACTTATATTTATATGCATTTCTACATACATACACGCACTTATATATGTAAATATATATTATATATAAATGCGCATACACATATATACTTATATATATTTTATATAAATACACCCACACATATATTTATTTTTATCCACACTATATATATATATATATATATATCTAGATATTTATCTACTTTAAATTCCTAATTCTCTTTCTATATTTATTTCTATATACAAACGTATATATATATATGTATATACACGCACACGTACGTAGATATATACACGTATACATATTTAACATATATATTTTCATATATATACACTACACATTTATACAGATATATTCCTACACAGAATATATATATCACTTCATATTTTCCTATATATGTATATCAATATATATTTATCGCTCTATATATATATTCATATAAATACTGGTATAATAATATCCAATAATCTAATTAAAATACCAATATTAGCTATTCCTAGTCTAGGGCCTATTTTATAAAATATCATTGAATATCCAACAATAATGATATTTGTAATATTATAAATATGAATACTAGAAAATATTCTTTAAATAATTAAAACGGAAACCCACACACTCCTACCAAAATACGTCAACACGAATGCCTTTGAACGTACTGCATGACTACATGGGCTTGGGCTCAGTTCGGGTCCAGTCCGGGCTAAAATGGTATAATCGGTTTCTCTAAAAATCCAATAATATAATTACTTAATAAATAAATCTTCGGTAAGGGTTAAGTCGCAACTTGGCCTGGTTTTCCTAGTTAGGACATTACTATGGCTCGGCCTTCCCTTACAATGGCTAAACACAAGTCAAAGCACGTCACCGCACTATCTGTGCCATGATTCCTTGTCATCTGGTACTTCAAAACTCAACCATGGCTAAAAATCATCAACCGTAATAATTCACTAAATAATTAATTCTAATCTTTTAAAAATCACCATTTCAATAAAATAAATAATAATAAAATATTAAAAATCCGGGAAGGGGAGCTACAAATCTACCCACCTTAAAAATAATTTCGTCCTCGAAATTCTAATTCATAGTTATTCTTTAAAATCAATAAGAAGTCTACCTGAACCTTAATCTCCTTAAATTTTAATTCCTCAAAATTTGTTTGTATTCTTCTCATAGCCATATAGCCTCCAGGACTTCTACCCACCTTTGGTCACACTACTCCTCGATTAAAATCTTAAAATCTTCTGCTTGGTTGCTAGCAATCCTACCAACGAATATCTAGGCATATGGTATCTATAATCCTCTCGTATCTTTCAAACAACCCAAATCTAACAAATTTACACAAGTAGCTAAGAAGTTATTGGCAATTTCTAATAAGCATGACCATTCATCGCTCCGAAGTAGGGAGGACAGGAAGGTAAAGCAGAATAATCGGGAGCAACTGTGAAGTTTCAAGAGCAGTGGGGGGTATCCAACGACACGGCTAAAAATGTTTACGAACCATTGACTTATTTGCTAGATTGGCAACTCTAGTCCAGTCACTTGCTAAATCAAGAACCCTTCGCTTCTTAGAGGGGCTCGCAATCCGTGCAATACGGAAATTTCGTTCTCGAAATTCTAAACAAGATTCCAAAATAGAACAAAATTTGAGAAATCAAGGTTGTGGTCTTAATGGGTTCTCTATTTGGACATCAGTTGTTGATTGGATGAACATTGGGTTTCAATCTATATGGATTGGACAAGATCCTAATGATAAACTCTTCTTACTAGATTAGGATATCCTAGAATGGGTTTCTATCCAAGGGTTGAGCTAGTTTCTAGTCGGGTTGGTAAGCTAGGTCCCTAAAGCTCAAAGTGTGCCTTCAGTGACTTTTGTGTTTACGGGGCACATGAGACCTCAATTGGGTGGCACGCTAGTGGCGTGTGCATAGTAGGCTTCGAGTAGATCACAACCATATATCGGATCGAAGGAATAGGGTCATAGCCAAGGCTCTAATGGAGGTTGGAAAGTACATCGGTACTATGGTAAAGGTTATAACTGGTCTTTTTAACCTGAAAATCATACCCCAAAAATAGAGTACAAGGGGACGGGTTTGAGTGGGACATGATATGCCTAGATGAAGGCAAACTCGTTTAGGCCTTGCATATGCAGTTTGTTGGAAGATAACAGTTGGTCTCGTGCTCCGAATATTAATGACACGGCCGGGGACACAAAATAATCTAAAAGGAAAGTGGGAGTCCATAGGGCACTAAATATCATTCTAACATAAATCATTCTAATCAATCGGAACTCCTCGTATATCCCAAAATTCAGATACTGTACCTCGACTCTTGTTAGTAGAGAATAAGGTACGGCGTAACGGAATATGGTGGACGTAAGTCGAGTCAATGATCATTCCTCAATAAATGAGAAATGAGGGTGTACAAATACGCATGGTCGACAAAATAGGATGATTTACTCGTCTATGGTATACTAGAGTTTTCGATGGGGTAACCAACTCCAAGGCACAACATAAGAAAAGATTTCTAACAACTGAGTCAAGAAATTATATTTGTGTCAAACCTGCCAGACCATGGTCACAAGGGTTGTAGTGATCAGGTATTGATGTTGACAACTGGTAGGTCATAGTGTGATAGGATATTTAAGCTATGGTATTGGCTAAGCTAGTGACCGTGGTGTTCCACCACTAGTTAGGTCTTACAAACAAAATTTACATAACTAGAGTAATATTTATTGGAAACCAATCTCGGGATGAGTGTCTACCATAGTCACGGTAAATTATTGTCCTTAGCCTTGTCTATTCATCTCATGTCTAAACTGTGGGCTTTGGTCGAGGGACGGTTGAGTCAAGGCACAAGGGTTGAAAGTAAAGGCAATATTCAAGAAAATATTTGGAGACTCACAACAATGGGTTTCCTGAGAATAGCTAGTCTCCTAGATTGGCATCTTGACTAAGGGTAAAACCTTATTCATTCTCAAGTTTAGATGGGTAGAAGGTCCCAATAGTATTTGAGGATCGGGAGGAGAACGAATAACTCAATCTCATGGCTGGCCAACGGTAACTACACTTGTGTATACAACTACCATAGCCATGGAGATACGCGGTAAATTACGAGCTTCTGCCTTTCCGAACCAGTGAAAGACAAAAACCATAAAGAGTTCAAGAAAGATGTTACTGAATACAATCACGTGATTCAAGGGCGAATACATAATTCAAGAGGAATTGTCAAGCAGTTGCGGATGAGATCCTAAATACCTATATATCTCCATCCACGTAGTGTAATTAAACGAAGAGCGAACCAAATGCATCATGGTTGATCAGACCATAATACACTGATTCTGATTAGACAATAAGTTAGCAGGCGTCCCCACTAAACATATGCCTTGAATCAAGCTCGAGAACAGAGTGAGCTTGCAAAACTAGGCTGTGATAGCAACATTGGTCAAAATAGTCAAATTTTGGGTATACAAGATTTTTGAAAGAAGGTACATATAGTACGAGTTTTGAGGGAATCAAACTTCACCTGGTGTTCTTGCTTATACAGTCTTCCTACTATCTTCTGATCCACAAGGACTTGGTCGACTAATGGGCTATGGATATTCTAAATTCTATATTCTAGGTAAACCTATTAGTGTCAGTCGATATCCTCGTCAATAGGTCACCAGGACCACAGAATGCTAGATCGGGTGACGTGCTATCCAACTTACAAACTTCTACCAATATTGGCTTCGGATCTTATGGAACACACAGGGCACTGTCCTATCCTCTATAGTATCCTTAACTTGTAATCACGTCTGAAATCATTTCACCGAGGACTACGCCTCGCCCGTAAAATCGGGCTGTGGTAAACCCTTGGTTTCGTGATTCAGATGTGACATGCTATCCGATACTCTACTTTATATTGACACCAATGTGACTATGGTCAAAGAGGACCACTAGCCATAGTCTTAATAACATTCTATAACCTATATTTCTTAAACAAATTCCAACTCTATGGGTCGTGTCTCGCCAGTGCGCTGCTGGCTGTAGTGAATCCATAGTCTCTAAAATTCAAATAAATGGCGGCAGTGCGCTGCTGTCCTGCCATTGTGAGTTAACTAATATTCTTTAACTATAACTGTAAATCTTCATGGGCTTCTATAGATTCAAACAAGTTGACTATGAAATAAAGCGTAAACATTTGTCCTATCAGTCACAACCCTTAAAATAAAGGATTGAACAAGGAGAAATAACTGAGGACAAAAGAAATACAAACATTCTAACTATTCCATGTGTATTCAAGCCTTTGAGGAAAAACTTGAATCGAACTAACTTGAGTTTCGTATGTGGATAACGCAATCAGATATTATAGAAAAATAATTCTTAGGGCAAAAATAGGAACTAAACAGGCAATCCGGACTAAGATAAGAGGATGATGTCTAAAAAGAAGGAATTTACTAGTTTATCCAGTTTAGAACATAAATTATATGAAGCCCTGTCTCACCAAGTGAATAATCTATCCATTTTGGGTCGTGTCATCATATCGAGAGATAATAGTGTACCTATGGGGATCTGACAAACCATCAACATTAATAACTCCTCATCTAAAGTGCATGCCCTAGACTACCCATCGATAAATTTGTATAGGGGACTCCTAGTCATAGTCATTCTCTTAAATTAAATTAATCTTAATTTGTGAATGAGCATTTCCTTGCCGTAGGCTCGCAATAGTACAACTAACTTAAGTACCACCACGAGTTCACGTGATTTGCGAAGACTGACCTGCATGGGCCACCACAAAAACTTGTCACGACCCGTACCCATTTTTTTTAAACGGATACGAGACGTGTCCAAGCCAGCCTACGCCGCAGTGTCGACGGTAGAACGCTATCACGGCCATGAAGATCAAAATCACAAATATACTCATTCACAAGTTTAATTTAATTTACAAAGATCACAAGTTTTACATTTACAGAAAACATAAACTTGTACAATGATAGAATGACTACAACCCAACCATCTAGCTAGTCTCTAGGCTTCTGGCTGCAAGTATCCCCGTATCTCCCATGCTAAGTAAATCCACGGCTAACCTGAAAATGTTGGTTTCCAGTCAGGAATGGAACGAGCACAATCACTGAATGCAATTTCAAATAAAGAAAATGACTATAAAACAAAGGTTAGACATCAATCATGGGTTTGAAAATAAACAGTAAAGCCGTAAGAAAAATTAATAGTAATAAATAGACCAATACACTTTTCCACCGTTAGAAGTACCTTTGATGCGTGATCAGTCTGGGCTACTACACCACACGGTCTACAATGTCTACTTATATGAAAATAAGCACTGTCTACAATGTCTACTTGCAGAAAATAAAATACTGTCTACGATGTCTACTGCAGAAAATAAGCACTGTCTACGATGTCTACTTGCAGAAAATAAACACTGTCTACGATGTCTACTGCAGAAAATAAGCACTGTCTACGATGTCTACTTGCAGAAAATAAACACTGTCTACGATGTCTACTTGCAGAAAATAAGCACTGTCTACAATGTCTAAGCACTGTCTATGGTCGGATCACACATCCTTGGTACTTCTCATTCCCGACTCAACAATTTATAATAGAAAATAATCACATAACCAATGATCAACCAATAAATATAGTAAAAATCAATATCAAAATGCAGACAATAAACTGTACTCGCCTGTGGTCCTTTGCTGGTGAAACCGACAATCTGAACTACTCAATGTGCCACTATAGTCAAAACCCGTACAACAGTCCCCGGAAGCTGAAATAAACAATACCAATGATCTTAGAATAGTCCAATTAGCTAGGATTTCCTGTCCTTACGTCCAATTCTGGATATAGGGGGAAAACGGTAATTTTGGGCCAAAACGGTGTCCGTCGTTGGACCCGCTTTGCACCGAAAAGCGTGCCAGAGTCAACGGTCTCTAAAGTCATTAAACTACATGTTTACGGATTCAGTTTTTCGATACGAACCCAACCGTATGTCCAAAGTTGGATTCCGGCGGGCCGTGCACAAAATTGCCCGTTGAGTGGGACCGTAGGGCCCGCAAAACGGTAATTTTATCAACGGTCTCAGAATCGGACCAAACTTGGCATACAGGACCAGAAAAAAGATACGTTCGTGTTGGCGTAAGTTTCGTCTCGATCTGACGAGCATGCACAAAGTAATTAGAGAATTTGCAAAGTGTACGATACGGTGAATTTCGACGGATACGCATCAAATTCGTCGCGCATACGCTACCAATTTGAATTCTGCCAAAGCCCACACGACCACGAAGCTGTTACGCAGCTTTCGATGCCTTCGATGCGTGACCACGTCGCCCGAAATGGCGAGACGGACGTCGTGTGGATGAGTTTTCTAGTTTTCTATATTTCTGAAACCAGGTTTTTCTTGGTTTTTCAAACTGGATTTTCTTACTGTACAAATAGCTAAAAATTAAACCAAAAGTGGAGTTTCCATCTCGTATATGTTGTCAACAAATCTATTCAAGCGGTTTCCCATGGTTCGCGTTATCCTAGTCGAGAATCGACCGCGAACTTAGAGTTTTAGTACTGCTTCTAATCTTCTAAAAGTCGGGTTTTTCCTCGATTTGGATCTCGAGTTTCATCGCACCTGGTGCGAATCAAAATAAACCAATTGAAGGGATTTTGAGATGGTCATGTTGGCTTTCCAACCCAATTTACGGTTCACGAAAAGACGGAGTATCGAGGGTGGGATCATACCTCGAAGTGGGGGTGCTGCCATTGATTTACTGCTGTCGGTTTCACTCCACACGCGCGCGCGCTGGTTGCGCGCGCCTGGCCGGCAGCGTTGGCCGCGCGCGGCGGCGCTGCTGTGCTGGGTGGCCGCCCCAGGTGATGGGGATGACGGCGTGGGTTGAGAGTTTAGGTTTTTAGAGAGGTTTCGAACTCCTCTCGCTCTCGGATTATATACTGCTGTTCGGTTCGAGGTTAATACGAGCGGGGTCTTTCTATTTGCTGCGGGGCTTGTGGGTCCATGGGCTGCTGGGTTTTGTATGGGAGGGATGGGATGAGCATCTGGGTCGGTTCTGCTAAACCGAGAGCTCGGTTGGCTTGGCCATTTGGGAGGTTTCGTCCTGGCCCACTGTTGAGCTGTGGTTCGATCCAGCAGGACTGAATTTGGGCATTTGCTGCTGCTCAAAATTCTCATTCTATTTATTTCTTCCTCTTACTCTTTTTCCTAGTATATATATATATATATATATTATATATACAAATATATGTATACGCATATTATTTATATACATACACCTACATACTTATATTTATATGCATTTCTACATACATACACGCACTTATATATGTAAATATATATTATATATAAATGCGCATACACATATATACTTATATATATTTTATATAAATACACCCACACATATATTTATTTTTATCCACACTATATATATAAATATCTAGATATTTATCTACTTTAAATTCCTAATTCTCTTTCTATATTTATTTCTATATACAAACGTATATATATATGTATATACACGCACACGTACGTAGATATATACACGTATACATATTTAACATATATATTTTCATATATATATACACTACACATTTATACAGATATATTCCTACACAGAATATATATATCACTTCATATTTTCCTATATATGTATATCAATATATATTTATCTCTCTCTATATATATATTCATATAAATACTGGTATAATAATATCCAATAATCTAATTAAAAAACCAATATTAGCTATTCCTAGTCTAGGGCCTATTTTATAAAATATCATTGAATATCAAACAATAATAATATTTGTAATATTATAAATATGAATACTAGAAAATATTCTTTAAATAATTAAAACGGAAACCCACACACTCCTACCAAAATACGTCAACACGAATGCCTTTGAACGTACTGCATGACTGCATGGGCTTGGGCTCAGTTCGGGTCCAGTCCGGGCTAAGATGGTATAATCGGTTTCTCTAAAAATCCAATAATATAATTACTTAATAAATAAATCTTCGGTAAGGATTAAGTCGCAACTTGGCCTGGTTTTTCTAGTTAGGACATTACTATGGCTCGGCCTTCCCTTACAATGGCTAAACACAAGTCAAAGCACGTCACCGCACTATCTGTGCCATGATTCCTAGTCATCTGGTACTTCAAAACTCAACCATGGCTAAAAATCATCCACCGTAATAATTCACTAAATAATTAATTCTAATCTTTTAAAAATCACCATTTCAATAAAATAAATAAATAATAAAATATTAAAAATCCGGGAAGGGGAGCTACAGTTTAACTATATCACATCCACGTAGATTGAAAAGGCGAACCAAAGTGCACTCGGTTGATCAGACCATCATGCACCGGTTCTGATTAGACAATATGTTAAGTGGGTTGACCCAAATAACATATGTCTTGAACAAGCTCGATAAAGGAATAAGCTTGCAAAAACTAGGCTATATTAGCATCATTAGTTAAGATGGTAAAAACATAAGCACGAGATATTTAAGATTGAAATAAAGAACAATTATGAATAGTCTAAGAGTCGTAAGAATCTAAGTCTTGTTTATTCCTATACTATCATTCTACGGTTTTATTGACCAAGGCTTGGTTGACCAAAGGGTTAAATTCTTCTAGTATCTATGGTCTAGATAATAATTTGTATTCTCTTTATGGTCAAGGGTGTGTGGGGTATTCTACCCAACTTAAAGAATTAAGCTAAGGGTGTTTGGGACATCTAAATAGTAGGGTCAATCTCTAGCAAGCACGAAGGAAAGATAAGAATAATGATAGAAGAAATCAAGAAAGATGCAATCGATGAGTCGGTCGAATATAGAATCGAGAAAAAAGGTCAAGTATGTAGATGAGATCCTAGACTTCTAATCCTATTAGCAGGCTTGTTTGGTACGGTAAAGTAATCAAACAATTTATCTTGACCTGCGTAGGCCACCACAAAAATATGTAACGCTCTAGTCCCAAAATACGTAGGACTAGGAACGTAGACATGCCAACTGTACTCATACGAAGTATACATCCAATATATGGAAACCTCGTATGAATACATAAGCTGTAAAATGCAGTAGAACCATAACTAATCTCATCCACACAAAGTAAATGAATAAAAATATCATATAATGATAATGAATTGTCTTGATACAATATGTTGGGCGGAGACAAATCCACTACCAACAAGTAAAGGACAAATACATAAGAAAATAAATGATTTTTGGCGAACGAAGCGAAGACGATCCAAGTGCAATCATCCTCGAAGAGATAGCGATGATCACGGCTAGAGCTAGATCACCTGCGAAAGACAAGAGCACACACCTGGAGAGATAACCAGGTCCTCAGAGGGACGTAACAAGACACATAATATCATGCCATATAAACTGAATAAATAATGCTCAAATAAATAAGTCAATTGAATTTATAACATGGTCCAATACACACCTATTGAACGAGCGTACCATCCCCCCAACCAAACAAGGACAGGAGATGGTAAACTAATTCACGGTGACGTATCTTTCCATGCTATGAATCCAATATGGTATCCGGACCCCAAAAAGGTTCAATACCTTCTCATCGAAGTAGTAAGTCACACCTACAACCAAACAAGGACAAGATGTGATGAACTAATCCGTGACAAGTTATTGTTCCAAGCCACGGTCAGATACAAGTACCCAAACCAAAAGTACTCGTACCTAACGGATAAAGGTGCCTATCCATTCTAAGTGAAACGGTGTTAAGAACAATCCTTCCTACGCATGAGCCCTGGCTAAATAGGATCGGCATAGTCCCCCTTGGGCACCAGAGGCCCCATCAGTAAGAGCATGACGTTCCGCAGAATCGTCAGTGGCCGTCAGTAATCATGGGTCATCAATCCCGTATCTCCAGCGGAGTGTCCGGGTCACAAGGGAAGTGCAACGAAGCCCATACGCTAAGGAATTGTCCTTCCCGCCCAATGCCTACTATGTTGTATCCATAACAATAACCTTTATAACCGCTAAGTCAAACTAGCATGCAACCTCTATTAGCGGTTATTCCTATCGCACGGCTTGTATGTACTGGTGGCCAGCCAATCACGCACTTCCGTATTCTACATGCGACACACAACTTTGTGGTACAACGTGTCAAGGCCATGAATGCAACACACAAAGGTGGTCCCTTAAATCTAGGTTTAATGTGTAAAAATAATACATAGCATAAAATATAAAGGAACAGTAAGTTCTAACAGGTTATGCCATGTATCACAGTTTATTTTGCATAAAAAAATAAGTAATGCATGAAATATGAGCTAAAATAATTAAACAGCGAATGGCAAGGTGTCTTGCCTGGTAGTACGCCTGGTGTGCTACGATAATCACGGTGGTACGAACTGCAACTTCGATACAACAACTTTGCAAGGTGACCTCTGATGTCGGCACCGACGGTTCCATTGGGACCAGAAGGGTCAATTTAGTTAGGGTGGACATAGGGTAGTACGTATTTGGCAAGAAGATGAGAAGAAAAGGGAATTATTCACAGACGGGATGATAATCAAAGGAAATTTGCGTAAACAATACTTATACTAATTTTTGAAAATATTTATAATATGCTGAAGCAAGATTTTATATGAGTCAAGTTATTCTTAGAAAAATACTTAAAATATTAAAAATCCTTCGACGCTAAATTACTCTAGTTTTAAAATATGCTTCTATGTAAAAACTACACTCCATAAAAGAAAACATTTAAAGTAAATATTTAAAAATAGTAATAAATTATTTAGGCCCAAAAACTATATCTTTATAAAATATATTTTTTAAAAATGGCTTAATATATTTAGAAATCAAATCCCAAATTTAAAATTTACCTGTACGCAAAACATCATAAAATATTTTTGCTATAAATTAAATCCTTGAATTTATTTGGTATACCTATTATTAAAACTAAGTAATGATACTAATTACTAATAACACTATAATATAATGTATGTATACAAATACAATTTTTGAAAACAGTATACCATGTAATAATAATAATAAATATAATGATACATGCTGTACTAATAATAATAATGAATGATAATAATAATAATAATAATAAACATAATAATAATGATAATGATCCTAATAACAATAATATTTAAAAATAAATCAACTAATCATAAAAAGTAAAGAACAAAAACCAAACTGCTACAATTAAATAAATAAAATAAAAAACAAATCATTAAATGAAACCACTGCTTTTCGTTTTAAGAAAGAAGAAGGAGAGAGAGAATGAAGAGGCTGGAGAGAATGGAGGTTTCTCGATGGAGGCGGGTTTCGGGCTGTGCGGCTGCCACAGGACTCGCCGGCTCGCGCGGTGGCCGGCGCTCGCAGCGAAGGGAAGGGGCACGGCAGTCGGCAAGGGGGCGGAGAGCGGCGGAGCCGGTGGTGCGGAGAGGGGGTTCGGCGGCTACGGCACAGGCGCAAGGAGGCAGCGGTCCGCCGGTCTATGGCGGCTGCGGATCTGGAGGGTTTCCGTCGGGCGGTTCGGTTCGGGAATAGGGCGACGGGAAGGGAGCGACGGTCCGGCGGGAGCGCAGCAGAGTCGACGGAGGTAAGCGGTGGTTTACGGTTTTATTTCTTTCCTATTTCTCTTGAATTGGGGGTGGTGATGTCTGGGAGCTCGTCGGGCCAGGGCAGCGGTACTTGGGTGACGGTGGGCGTAGGTTTTGCTGATGGTCGTGTTCGGGCATGGTGGTCGGGGCATGTGGTCGGGGTTGATGATGGCTGGAATGCCGGGGTGGTCGCAGGAGACGTAGCCAGGCGGTGGCCTCCCGGCAAGGTGGCCGGGGTGGAGTCAGGGGTTGGGTCCCCGCATCCGCCGTTGGCGGTGGCGGTTTCTTCCGGTGGCGGTGTGTGTGTTCTGCCGAGGTTCGATCGGTGTTGGTCGAGCGCGTGGTGGGCTGTGGTGGAGATGATGGCCACGGCGTGGATGATGTTGCTGGGTTCGGGTGTCGGAGGTGGTTTTGGCTAGGACGACAGGTGGTTGTCGGGGGCAGCAATAGGTTTAGGGTTAAGATGATTTGTCGAGGTTTGTCCGACAAAAACTAATGTGTCTGTAAAATATGGAATAAGAATCTGGATGGACACTGACACGGTGCACGGCACGTTTGTGGAGAAAATTGTTGTGGATGAATAACGAATTGAAGGAGTACCTGCCTATTTATAGGACGTGGAAATTTCCAATTGGATAGGATTAGGGAAAAGGTTAAACCCAATTTGATTTAAATCAATAATCAAATCCAAATTTCAAATTAAATATCCAATTTAAATCAAATTAAATTTCTAGTATAAAATCCATGAAATAAATCAAATTTCAAATATTTAACTATTTAAATAAATCTAAAATTTCAAATCAAGATTTAAATGTCCCAATAATTTCAAAATATATTTTCTAAAATACTATTAATATTAATTTCAAAAATTACATTATTATTTTGAAATAACTTAAATAAATATTTATGAAATATATATATGTAAGCACAAATAATGCATACTTTTTCTAGTACACAATAAAATATTGTTTGTGATTAATAACTCTTAAAAACAAAAGGCTTTTTATAGCAAGAATAATAATTATATGTAATATTTTGAAAGTGTATAATAAAATAAAAATGTTTTTCTAAAATATGTACGCTCGCACATATTCGCACTCGACGAGCAAAAAAAAATAAAATTTCGTGCGCGACGTAAAATACGACTACGTGATGTACAATACAAAATTTTAAATCAGTACCAAATTTAATAAAAAAATAGTAGAAATTTAGGAGTTTTACAGTTGGATCGTACACATATTCCAGGCGTCCCCAAAATACATGCATTTCAGCCAAACCTCGTGATAGCGAATTCTGTCATTACCACTCGAGTCGGATCGTGCACATATTCAAGCGTCCCTGATATACATGCATGTCAACCGAGCCTCTTGAGCGGTGCCTCCACAATTCCTATATCTTCGTGCTGGTACGTCTGCCTAACCGCTAGGCTATGTCTTTATGCTAAAGTCATTCGTCAGTACTGGAATTATAGTTCCCAAACAACAATATCAATACTAACCCCATCCTAACGTCAAACCAAGTTGATAGTACGAGATTTTCTACCAAAGCTTGCATCACTCCGATTTCTAAACTACGAGCATAGATCTCCTACACACATCCCAATATTTGTCGCACGGGGTCCGAGTCATTTAGCAAAGCCATCCTATCGTAAGTTTACTCAACCAAATCTTTGACACATCAATATCGGTCGACCAACAAGCCATTTCGCATAGTCTATCTTTAATATGTTCGACATAATCCACCTATCAATCCTTCTCAAGTCAAGCACGCTATGGCACGACTTGTCGCTAAACCGTAATTCACATTCTATATTTCCTAAGCAGTTCATCACAATTTACGTATTCGATCATGAGGTCGTCTAGCTTAACAATATGTTGCACCCCGATCTCACGTAAGTCAGATTATACACGGTGGGCATGAACCACCATGCACTCTCCCACGGGGTAATCATCCTCATCGGGACATAACTCTTATTTTGTGTCTAGACTAATTCATTCTCGATACGTAGATTGGATCTATTCAATCCTCAAGTTTACTTAATCATCAATCGCAAGTCCAAACATCCTCGTACTTTTCTTCGCATCAAACCAACAAGTCGGGACAATCAAATTTGTCGCGTCCTGATTTTCCGAGTTCGATCATTCCTGCGACATGAATCACCATGTCAACGCTCACATAGAACAATCGCCCTAAATCCGACGTGACGCATGTGTGAGGCTAGAGTTGCACTCGCATAAGACAAGAATGTTGACGCTGTGGTTATCAACGTAACCACCAAGATACGATCATTTTCATCCAACATTTATTTTAATCAAAATCCTAAGTATAGCATCCGTCAGAATAATAACACTTGTACAATCGTCATTCTTCAAATTAGTGTGCCCCCGAGTTATCGCATATCGATCTTTGATACACCTCAATACCATCAATGATATGCGTAACCTGACGATCTTCTTTTGCAACGAATTTTGAGTCGTGAGAATGATGCTATCGTCCGACTGGATAATCTCTTCGACATTCAAATTCAAGTTCGATCATTATCTCTCGAATCATTCACAACATCAATTTCCTCAAACCCAAGTTCGCATATTGTTCATCCGTCTAACTTAAGTCATCGAGCAACATTTTTCCTCAATTTGCATCATTCATTGCTACCTCAAATCATCGAGCAGCATTCATTCCAATCCCTAGAGTCATTTTCAAACGTTCGAATCAAACTTTTCATATACGATCTACATATCAATTTCCTTTATCAAGTCATCCGTTTGCTACACCTTAACTTTTCGTCGATTTGATTTGCCTACTCTTTTATTCCACATTTCATACTCGTGAAATCCTCAATCCCATGCACGTTTCTTGTGCGTCAATTTCTAGGTTGTTCGAATTGACTCATCCAAATCTTCAAGACTACAACTTATTTAAAGATACTCAATCTACGACTTTGCATAACGTGACGCTTGCTGATAGACTCATCGGCACCCCACATCCTCAATCGATCGACATCCCTAAAGCTATCGTATGCACCACTCAGGGATGAAGTCATTCGACAAATCCTCAAAACTATCATTCGAATCAAAATCGACTTCTTTAAATTTTTCGTTCGAACCATTCCTCGAGCTTCAAGCATGCTCATCTATATCGCATCGACGATAACATCGTCGTTCGATAGACATCCCAATCACTCAATCAAGTCTAACTCATTTTCGTCCGAGACGGATCAAACCTTGCACTCTACTCTTCTATGGTCGACGAAAGTTTGGTGTATATGTCCAGCCCGACTTAGCCAACCGTGCTTTCATGAACCATATTTTTGTTTTATCAAAAACTATTCTCCTACATTTTGTAAATTAGATAGACTTATTGTATTAACATCTCGTGGACTTTTGAGAGAGCGCATCCACGATATCGATTTACGGAAGCAACACTTCAGAGTGCAAAAACATCGGAGTTAAAGAATTCAATCGATAGTCCAAGGACGTAAACCCGTGCTCTGATACCATTATATCATGTCCCGCTCCCGTAGGAGCGTTCGTCCTCGCTAAGGCGTGATGCCGCTCGAGCCTAGATTATGCTTGTGCAAGGCGGGTTCCATAACGGCCGATTACAGCGGCTGTGACGGGATCATCGCACAGAAGTCCCATACAGAGACATTGAATATGCCAGCAAAAATTTAGAATAAAACACATGTCATTCAAATTGATGCATTTTATTGATATTGAAACAAGGATTATAATAGGACGCATGGCCAAGATTACAAGTCACTCAAGCTCACTGATCTTTTCATATTACAAGTCAATCAGCTCTCTCTTATCTCTCAATGCAAGTCTTGAACCAGCGGATGCTTCGGAGAGATGATTTCCATACATTATGTCATGGATAAGTCCAGTCTCCACCCAGAATATACGCTTCGAATTGCCAAGAAACTCCGTGCCTCGACGCGTCCAAGCGAGCTCTGCACCATGAGCTTCTACCTGTGTCTGCACATAAACACTGTATGGATGTCAGTACTCAACTGTACGGGTGGAATGAGCTCCTCGCCTACCCATACAAAACTAACATGTTAATTTACTTTGTGCAACATAGTCCCTTTGTATTATCTTTCTACTCTTTCCTTAGAATCAGATCAGGACAGGCACCTCAGCATATTTTGTGTCTGAAGACCATCCCGTGCTTGCAACAACAACGTCAACCCAACAAGGTTAACCAAACAAGTCGTGCTTGTCTTTCGACCCAAAATTGGAGACGCAACTACACGATAAGACTCCATTTCTATGTGACCGTGCTACAAGTCCATTGTGTCGTGCCTCGCAACTTAGTGTTTCTTAACTATATCGCCGCCTCGTGGCCCTTGCTACTTTAATCACCAACTGACCCAATCAAGACTTGTGGGCTAAGTGTCACTCGACCAACTTTGTCTTGCGGCATTTTCTGACTTAAACTCAAGATGACTCAAATCCAACTTAAGCAACTTA
>JANAVB010009596.1:39632840-39727840 GCA_029216955.1 Iris pallida
TACGGTTTCAGAGGAAAGGACCCTTGCACGAGTAGGAATGATTATGTGATTTGATAATGGTTACGCTATGTAATTTACTTCATACATATTAAACTGTTCATACATTCGCATGGTCAAAGATGACTTGTGCACAAGGTGAGCTTTCCTCGAGACGATACCCGGGGCCCTGGGACCGAATCGGCCTAGGAGAAAATTGTGGAAATCGTGCTTTGGCACGAGACATTGCGAGACCTCCAGTTAGGCTCGCTACCTGGACTGGAGGGCGCGTCGCAAGGCTACGTAATCGTCCTTCGTGGTGTCGATATCACCAATGACCGTATATAGGATAGATTGCATGCTCACCTATTGTCTTGTGCAGGTGGTAAGTATCATGTATATTTTGTGCAGAAAAGAAGCACGGCCGTGGTAAGAATGCCTTTAAATTGGTTATGCGTTATCGTTTAAAATGTGCCTACGAAATGAATTGCAATTTATATAGTTCTAAATAGAAAGATCACATGGTATGCTAGAATCCTTAATAAGCAGTGTCGGTTTAGACGAGTGGGTTCGTCCCATCCACTAGCAAGTGTGCTAATCCCCAACTCCCTAGGTAACGAGCGTGCTGCGGGAGCTCGAGACTAAGCTGGAGCTGAAGAACGGGAGGCGGCACGAAGCTCTCATATTTTAAAGTATTTTGAAGCCCAACTCAGATCGAAGGCTTTGTTCAAATGTATAAAGGGGCGTGAATGTATGGAACGACAAGGATTATTTCAGGGCAAGCTTGTCGAGAGTTTTTCTTTTGTGTGTTTCAAGATGTAGCCGCAACGGCATATGTAATGTAAAAATGACCTTGCACATACTTTGCAAGTTTATGAATGAAAAGCTAAATTCTTCCTATGCTATGTCTTCAACTCTCTGTACTGTTTAATTTTAACGCGTTGAGTCAAAGAAAATTTCAAATTGCACATCCTTGCCTTGTGCAAGTCCATTAAAGACTTGCACGGCATCACGTCCCGACCTGTGAGGATCGATTTATATCGAGTCAAGGCGATGGCGACCGATTCGGCGAGTCGGGGCGTGACAAGTTGGTATCAGAGCACGGTTCACACCTCGGACCTTTCAAAATACTTTCTTTAGATGATGTCGTTGCGATTTTTCCAAAACTATGCTTTTCGACATATGCGGCCTAAAATAATCGTTCCATATATATAAGCCCGTAGATATTTTGAGAATACTAACGGGTTTGCTCAATTTTGTAGGAATGACGGAAAGACTGGGTGTCCCCACATTGATTAGCACGAATAGCACCAAAGGCGCGACGTCTAGCGAATCTGCCATGGAGCGACTACTACGCCTCATGGAACTCCAACAATGTCAGTCAGAGATGCAGTAACGACAGCTGCAAGAACAGATTCAGGCCCAAGTCAGCGCCCAACAAAAGCAAATGGATGCCCTGACCAGGGTCGTGAGCACCATAGCGACGCAACAGAACTCGACGACCGTCATGTCCGAGGAAGAAGTGCAAGCCGAAAAGACAAAACATGTGTCTTCCTCCTCCATGCTCAAGATGACCAAGTTCAAGAAAATGAACCCGTCTGAATTCAACGGTCGAGCAGAGCCTGACGAAGTCATGGGGTGGCTAGTGAAGATTGAGAGTCTGTTCACTCTCCTCAACATCAAGGGGTACAAGAAAGTCGGGTGCGCAGCGTTGCAGCTCAACTTGAGGGCCTACGACTGGTGGGAGGCAAAGAAACAGGAACTCCAAGAGTCCAACCCCAACGCCAAGATCTCGTGGGAGACGTTCAAACAGGCCTTCCTCGAGCAATACATCCCTCGTGCCCTTCGTCGACAGAAGGAAGAGGAATTCATGTCCTTGAAGCAAGGAAACTTGTCCGTTGAAGACTACGATGCGAAGTTCGCGAAGCTTGCGAAGTTTGCCAGGGCTTTTCTGTCGAACACAGAGGCGTGGTACGAGCGCTTCCAGCAAGGCCTGAACGAAGATTTGCGTCGGGACGTCATGAACCAGAGATGCCAAATGTACAGGGAATCATATAACGTCGCCCTTGATATGGAGCGGGTCTTCGGTCGAGCGTCGCAGAAGGGCAGATCAAGCATCCGCAACAACTTTAACAAGCGTCTTCACGACGCGGAAGGATCTGGTGCACCAAAGCGCCAGAACACGTCCGAGTATCGGGGGCCTCACCCAGGCGTACGGTGCCATCGCTGCGGCAAGATGGGACATCCGGCGGTCGATTGCCGAGGGGGATGCTTCAAGTGTGGCCAGCTAGGTTACAAGGCAGTAGATTGTCGCATGGGGAGGGCGAACCAACATCCACCAAGGGACGTCCAGAACCAGAACAGGGTACCTCCCGCCCATGGCGCAAATGCGGTGCCCGTGAACCCACAAAATTGCCAAGGGACACAAGGCCGAGTCTACGCACTGACTCGGGACGAAGCCTATGCGTCCGACAATGTCGTGACAGGTATACTACTCTATAAAAATATGCCTGCTAGAGTATTGTTCGATTCGGGTGCTACGCATAGTTTTATATCTGCCGACTTTGTAAAAGAGAATCAACTACCTATGCAACTTTTAGATATGAATCTTAGCGTTAGTACTCCATCGAGAGTAGATATGTCTGCCACTCAAATTTGTAGGGATGGTTTTTTATGGAGGAAGGAATCTATCCTTGGAAGTTATCGTCCTCGACGTCATGGAGTACGATATAATCCTCGACATGGATTGGTTGGGTGCATGCCACGCAACGATCGAGTGCACGGAGAAGAGAGTTGTGTTCCGCCTTCCCGACGAAACCGAGTTCTCCTATTCGTGTGGAGCAGCATCAAAGTCGGCAATGATGATATCGGCAATTTTGGCAAGGCGTATATTGCATTCTGGGTGCAGCGGATACCTAGCATCAGTTCGAGACACGAAAACGGAGATTGCAAGCATGGCCCAGACTGAAGTCGTGGCAGAATTTCCTGATGTGTTCCCAGACGAGTTGCCAGGGATGCCGCCGGACCGAGAGATAAAATTCAGCATCGACACCTTCTCGGACACCCGAACGATATCCAAAGTACCTTATCGAATGGCACCGGCAGAGCTGAAGGAACTGAAAGCACAACTACAGGAGTTACTAGATCGCGGATATATTCGCCCTAGTGTCTCCCCGTGGGGTGCCCCAGTGTTGTTTGTGAGAAAGAAGGATGGATCGATGCGGCTGTACATCGATTATCGGGAACTCAACAAAGCTACGGTACGAAACAAGTACCCGTTACCGAGGATAGACGATTTGTTTGACCAGCTGCAAGGGGCGACGGTATTTTCCAAGATTGATCTTCGCTCAGGCTACCACCAATTGAAGATCAAGTCCGAGGATGTGCCGAAGTCCGCCTTTCGAACTCGATATGGTCACTACGAATTTCTGGTCATGCCCTTCGGCTTGACCAACGCTCCTGCCGCATTCATGGATCTAATGAACCGGGTGTTCCGACTGTTCATAGACAAATTTGTCGTCGTATTCATCGATGACATCCTTATATATTCGAAGAGCAAGGACGAGCACGTGAAACACTTAAAGACGGTGCTACAGACTCTACGTGAGCACCAACTCTATGCCAAGCTAAGCAAGTATGAGTTCTGGATGAACAGCATGACGTTCCTTGGACACGTTGTCTCAGCTGAAGGCGTCACGGTGGACCCAAAGAAGATTAAAGCAATAGTCGAATGGAAGCGGCCTACCTCAGCAGGCGACATCCGAAGTTTCCTCGGCTTGGCGGGCTACTACCGTAGATTCGTGAAAGATTTTACCAAAATTGCGTCGCCTCTGACTCGCCTCACCCAGAAGGGAGTCGCATTCGAGTGGAACGACGCCTGCGAATCGAGCTTCCAAGTGTTGAAGAAACGGCTCATCTCAGCACCGATCCTTGCACTTCCGGACAGGGCAGAAGGGTTTCAGATATTTAGCGATGCATCGCAGATGGGTTTGGGATGCGTGCTTATGCAAAGGGATAAGGTGATTTGGTTTGCTTCGAGACAATTGAAGCAACACGAGAAGAATTATCCTACGTATGATCTTGAGTTAGCGGCCATTGTGTTCGCGTTGAAGCTATGGCGGCACTATCTTTATGGTGTAGCTTGCCGCATCTATACGGACCACAAGAGCCTCAAATACATCTTCACTCAACGGGACCTGAACTTACGGCAGCGGCATTGGCTCGAACTCATTAAAGACTACGATCTGACTATCGAGTACACGCCAGGTAAGGGAAATGTCGTAGCGGACGCCCTGAGTAGAATGTTCGCTGGGTGCTTGTCTATCAACCGCAACATACAGCAAGACTTAGCCGAGATGGGTATCGAACTCCGAATTCGTTACCATGGGGCACGATTGGCTTAATTGTACCTTGAGTCGAGCTTGCACAATAAGATAAAGACCGCACAGGAGGACGACCCATTCCTGAAGAAGATGCACGAGCTGATTTCGACGGAAAAGGCGACCGACTTTGTGGTAGACGAGGGCAGAATGACGCGGATGAAGGGAAGGATATGCGTGTCGGACCATGCTAAACTTAGAAAGGAGATTCTGACGGAGGTCCATTATGCGAAGTACTCGTTGCACCCCGGGAGTACCAAAATGTATAAGGACCTGCGCATGATCTTTTGGTGGCACGGAATGAAGAAAGATGTGGCAACATTTGTTTCACAGTGCATGGCCTGTCAACAGGTGAAGGCCGAGCATCAAAGACCAGGCGGGGAGCTACAGAACCTCGACATTCCAGTATGGAAGTGGAACGACATCTCTATGGATTTTATCATGGGCCTTCCGAAGACGTCGCGGGGGAATAATACGATTTGGGCCATTGTCGATCGTTTGACCAAGTCTGCTCATTTTATCGCTATTAAAGCATCATGGAGCGTCGATCGGTTAGCCCAGATTTATTTCGACGAGATCGTCAGACTGCATGGGATACCTGCCATAATTATTTCGGACAGAGACGGGCGATTCTTATCACGTTTCTGGACGAGTCTACAGGCGGCACTGGGCACTAAGTTGAACCATAGCTCCGCGTACCACCCGCAAACCGATGGCCAGACAGAAAGAGTGAATCAGATCCTGGAGGATATGCTACGTCTGTGCGCGATAGATTTGAAGACTAGTTGGGATACGCACTTGCCGCTCGCGGAGTTCGCATACAACAATAGTTACCAATCGAGCATCCAAATGGCTTCCTACGAGGCACTTTACAGGAGGAAGTGCCGATCTTCGATTTGCTAGGACGAAGTCGGGAAGCGACAGGTGCTCGGGCCAGAACTAGTCGAACAAGCCGTCGAGAAGGTCCGCATGATTTGAGATAGGCTCCGCATTGCTCAGAGTCGACAAAAGAGTTATGAAGATACTCGTCGATGATCGTTAGAGTTCTTGGTTGGGGACCATGTGTTTCTGAAGGTGACGCCTATGCGGGGCGTCATGTGATTCTGAGTAAAGGACACGCTGAGTCCGAGATTCGTAGGGCCCTTCGAGATCCTCGAAAGAGTGGCGACCGTTGCTTACCGGATCGCGCTACCTCCTGCCCTGGCCGAAGTGCACGATGTCTTCCATGTCTCCCAACTTCGGAAGTACGTACATGACCCAAGTCATGTGGTTAGTTTCGATCAGTTGGAGCTACGCGTCGATCTATCATACTCCGAGGAGCCCGTGCAAATTTTGGACCGTAAAGAAAAGATCCTGCGGAGCCGATCGATATCCTTGGTTCGCATACTCTGGCACAACCATTCTGTCGAGGAGTCGACGTGGGAGCTAGAGGCGGAGATGAAGGAGAAGTACCCTTCACTTTTCGTCGATGAAGGTCAGACCCTTGTTCTTAAGTTTCGGGACAAAATTTTTTCTTAGTGGTATATTATGTAGTGCCCCGCTCCCGTTAGGGCGAAGCACTATGTAATAGGCTCGTGCCAAGTCAGACATGGTCGGGAACATAGATGGCTAGTCTGACTCGGCGACGAGTTTGGTATACAAAAACCATGGCATCAATAAAATTGATTTGGACGAGTGATATGAGTACCGTTCCAACTAATGGATCGACTACTGTTGGAATAAGTACTAGATGCGGTAGGCGGCATCTTGGCGAAGGAACTCTAAAGGGAGCAACGCAACCCATCTGCCGTTGGTTTTATTGGTTTTCTTGGCTTTCTGAACGAATTGTTGCGTGGATTTGATAGTGTGCTTTTGCGTCGATTTTTGAATACGTCTTTGGGAATTTCGAAGGAAGGATTGAAGGAAGGGTTCTAATTCGATGCTGTGCCATTGTAGGAGTTCGTGTAACTGACGCTTGACCGTCGCGAAGCGTTCTCCTGCTCTCGGCACAATCTTCTTAGGTGGGTGGTTCTTCGACCCCTTCTTTTCTACTCCTTCCCGCCAACTAAATTCTTAAAGTTCAACGTTCAAATCGATGATGCTAATGGGATGTATGCTTGCCACTAAGATCAAGAGCTCGGGATAATATACCAACCTAGAGAATTTAACTCTGAAATTATAAGTTCACACTAAATAGAGAAAAGATAAAGTCCTAAGAAAGAGATAGAATATATTTCATGCCATGCAAAACACATCGATGAAAACCTTGGTGGCGGTACATCATGCCTCGAAGAATTTGGTGCCTACGGGATGCTAAATCAGAACGTACGGTTTCGGGGGAAAGGACCCTTGCACGAGTAGGAATGATTATGTGATTTGATAATGGTTACGCTATGCAATTTACTTCATACATATTAAACTGTTCATACATTCGCACGGTCAAGGACGACTTGTGCACAAGGTGAGCTTTCCTCGAGACGGTACCCGGGGCCCTGGGACCGAATCGGCCTAGGAGGAAATTATGGAAATCGTGCTTCGGTGCGAGGCATTACGAGACCTCCAGTTAGGCTCGCTACCTGGACTGGAGGGCGCGTCGCAAGGCTACTTAATCGTCCTTCGTGGTGTCGATATCACCAATGACCGCATATAGGATAGATTGCATGCTCACCTATTGTCTTGTGCAGGTGGTAAGTATCATGTATATTTTGTGCAGGAAAAGAGCACGGCCGTGGTAAGAATGCCTTTAAATTGGTTATGCGTTATCGTTTAAAATGTGCCTTCGAAATGAATTACAATTCATATAGTTCTAAATAGAAAGATCACTTCGTATGCTAGAATCCTTAATAAGCAGTGTCGGTTTAGACGAGTGGGTTCGTCCCATCCACTAGCAAGTGTGCTAACCCCCAACTCCCCAGGTAACGAGCGTGCTGCGGAAGCTCGAGACTAAGCTGGAGCTGAAGAACGGGAGGCGGCACGAAGCTCTCCTATTTTGAAGTATTTTGAAGCCCAACTCAGATCGAAGACTTTGTTCAAATGTATAAAGGGGCGTGAATGTATGGAACGACAAGGATTATTTCAGGGCAAGCTTGTCGAGAGTTTTTCTTTTGTGTGTTTCAAGATGTAGCCGCAACGGCATATGTAATGTAAAAATGACCTTGCACATACTTTGCAAGTTTATGAATGAAAAGCTAAATTCTTCCTATGCTATGTCTTCAACTCTCTGCACTGTTTAATTTCAACGCGTCGAGTCAAAGGAAATTTCAAATTGCACATCCTTGCCTTGTGCAAGTCCATTAAAGACTTGCACTGCATCACGTCCCGACCCGTGAGGATCGATTTATATCGAGTCAAGGCGATGGCGACCGATTCGGCGAGTCGGGGCGTGACACCCCCCCCCCCCCCAATACCTCGTGTAGTGTGATCGCTTCGGGCTGCGTGCCCACACCCTTCTCCCTCGGGCTGAGTACCCGACCCCCCCCCCCCCCCCCCCCCTTACGTGTGTTTGTATTTTTGAATTTTCGAAACCTTCGAAATTTTGTTTTTCGCAATTTCGTATGGTTTCGAAACACAGTTGTATTTCGAAATTTTGTGTTTCCGAAATTTCGAACCTTAGTATTTCTACCTTTGCTCAACAGGGCCGTTTTGTGGTTTTCGGCCCTGCTACGGTCTGTAATGCTCTTCTTGAGCTCACTTTCCTTTTTTAATAAATTGTTTGTTAATATATATATATATATATATATATATATATATATATATATATATATATATATATGGTGGAAGGGAAAAAAAATATATATATATATATATGCGTCTGGTGGCTCTAGCTCAGGTGGTGGTTGGAAGGGGAAAGGGGTGCTCAAGACCCTCCTCTGCTAGAGTTGGCTGGATGACAGTGCTACTGGCCCGAGTGGGCCAAGAAACAGACACCCCAAAAAATATTTATATCAAATAGAAAATAAAGTATTTCTTAATTATTTAATTGGCCTAGGATTCCATAATTTAAGAATAATAATAATTATCTTATTTTCCTAATTTTTAGTTATTCTAGGGGGAAGACACGCATCCCTCTTATTCCTTCATTTGCCTATGATTTCCAAATGTCTTGGGATGGCTCTGACCGAATCCTGGTTAATACATGTACTAACTAAATGCCAATTAATATTCCTTCTCCCCCTGGCATATCTACTTGGTATCTCTGAAAACCTGGATCCGTCCCCCTAGCGTAGGAGAAATGTACTACTTAAATGCCAATTAATATATTCTCATGCATGCCAACGGGCCAACGGCTATATATACACACACTGCAAACAAAACAGAACCAGAAGAAAAGAAAAGAAAAAAAGAGTTAAGGTTTGAAAATGAAAGGATCAGCAGTTGCAACCCTCCTAGTGCTCGCCGTTGCCCACCTGATGATCGAACCGAGCCACGCAATTTTGTGCGAAGAGCTCCAAACCGACATTTTTCCGTGCGTCACCTACCTATCCGGCCAGGAGCCAGAGCCCACCCTGCAGTGCTGCGATGGCGTACGTAGGGTCGCTTCAGCGTTGGCAGGTGCAAATCTCGACGACAAGCAAGCGGCATGCCAGTGTATAAACGAGGACGCAAACTCAATCCCGAATCTGAGGCCGGAGAATCTCGGCGGACTTCCTGCCAAGTGCAACGCCCAATTTCCCTTCCCTATCAGCGTCAACATGAATTGTGACTCGTAAGAGCTAGCTCCACTCTACGTACTCTAAGAATATGAGCAATGTTTTTTTCCTTCCTTCTCGCGCAGCCATGTCATGCACTGCATGCGTGCCAGTAGCGTGGCAATGCGTGCAGGGAAGGCATTTTTTCCTTTGCTATATGAAAATCTTGAAGGACTGACATGATTGTTTTGATTTTGCAGGATTGATCATTGAGTAACTTGATCAAGTACGGAGCTCTTATTTGTAGGAAATACTTGGTACCGAGGGATTAATAATATTGTCTTTGTTAGGTGAAGATCATGTTTTTTTGGGATGTGCATCATGAGCAGTTGGATGTAATTGAATAAGCATCACGAATCAGTAAAGGATATAAGCTTCAAATCATTAGTGGCTGTTCAATTTTTTTTCTTCCTACACTTGTGAATAATTCTTCGGTTTCTACAAAGAGAACAAAACAAGAAAAAATGAATATGGTTTGTAAATACCGTAAATACCGAAGAATGGATGTGTACACTTGGCTATTATTCATAACTTTAGGAAATAAATTTCCAAACAGATCTTTTACATCCACGTCATGATTGTCTAAAACTTAATATTGGGAAATCAATTAGTTTTTCTACGATGTCAAGATTATTAAGGTTAATTTCTACTTCAATACCTCCAACTACACTATTGATGGTTTCTGTCGTTAAACAAAAAAAGCGACGAAAAATCGACCAAAAAAAGTCTATCACCAAGGTATATGTCGATGATCTAATTTTGTAATCAAGAGGTTTAGACATCTTGATTTCGAGAAACTCCAAAGACGGTGTTGGATTTATTTTTACATTTTATACAATATGTCGATGATATAATTATTGTTTTAGTTCTTGAATTTTTGATTTAGAATACTATTTTATCATTATTGAAGGCAAAAAGTAATATAATATTAATATTAGGTTTTGAGGGCACCATTTTTGGAGTTTGTCTTAGGGTGCCATTTTTAAGAAAAAATGGAATCAACGGCTGTCGAGTTCTTCCTTTTTGTTTATAATTTTTTTATGTTTTTTTGGGGAGAGAGAGAGAGAGAGAGAGAGAGAGAGAGAGAGAGAGACTCACGGCAGACTGAGTTTTTCTTTTATGGCTCATCCCTCCCTATCCAGAGATAAATTTGGGATCTTTAATTTTTATATATAAAATATGAATTATTGTTGAATGTAAATATGAATTTTATTTTTGCAAAATATTTTGATGCAGTGTTATTCGATCTTTAGTCTTTAAAGAAATCTACATCCGATCAACTAACAAGCTAGTGCTTAGAAATATATATACTGAATCTTTGATCTTTGACCTTTTGGCAATACACTACCAAAATACACTAAATTAGCGACGGATATTTAGCGACGGAATTTTTCCGTCGGCGTTAGCGACGGCTTCGTGGCCGCACACCGACTGATTACCGACCACACGCCTTTGCCATTTTTATTTTAATTTTAGGGGAGGAAAGGTCGCATATCCGTCGCTAGGCTGTCGGTATTATAGCGACGGATGTCGAGTCGTCGCTACGTAGTCGATTATTTGGCGGGAATTGTGTAGGAATTTGGCGGGACATTTCTTCGACTACGTAGCGACGGATATTCAGTCGGCACGTATCAAACAGGGCGACTACTGGGCGACGGATTTTAATCCGTCGCTAGTCCGTCGCTATATATACGTACCAGACTTTAAATGAAACGGCGGGAGAAACTTTTCGCATTCCTCCCAAATTCACTCTCTCTCCTCTCTCTCTCTCTCTCTCTCTCTCTCGCCGGTGTCGGCTTCGGTGATCGGCGTCGGTGTAATCGTCGGCGTCGGCGTCCTCTCCTCTCCTCTCTTTCTCCCGAAGGTAACCCCTCTCTCTCTCTCTCTCTCTCTCTCTCTCTCTCTCTCTCTCTTTCTCGGGGTCTGGGAGGCGGGCTTGGGGTTGTGGCGTCGGGGGCTGGGCGGCTGGCTTGGGTCGGGGGCTGGGCGGTGGGCTTGGGACGGCGGCGTCGGGGGCTGGACGGCTGGCTTGGGGCGGGGGCGTCGGGCGCTGGACGGCTGGCTTGGGTCGGGGGCTGGGCGGTGGGCTTGGGGCGGGGGCGTCGGGGTCTGGGAGGCGGGCTTGGGGCTGGGGCGTCGGTGGCTGGGCGGCTGGCTTGGGTTGGGGGCTGGGCGGTGGGCTTGGGGCGGCGGCGTCGGGGGCTGAGCGGCTGGCTTGGGGCGGGGTCTGGACGGTAGGCTTGGGGCGGGGGCGTCGGGGTCTGGGAGGCGGGCTTGGGGTTGGGGCGTCGGGGGCTGGGAGGCTTGCTTGGGTCGGGGGCTGGGGGGTGGGCTTGGGGCGGCGGCGTCGGGGGCTGGGCGGCTGGCTTGGGGCGGGGGCGTCGGAGGCTGGGCGGCTGGCTTGGGTCGGGGGCTGGGCGGTGGGCTTGGGGCGGGGGCGTCGGGGTTTGGGAGGCGGGCTTGGGGCTGGGGCGTCGGTGGCTGGGCGGCTGGCTTGGGTCGGGGGCTGGGCGGTGGGCTTGGGGCGGCGGCGTCGGGGGCTGGGCGGTGTGCTTGGGGCGGCGACGTCGGGGGCTGGGCGGCTGGCTTGGGGCGGGGGCGTCGGGGCTATTTGCAACCGACGCACAGCCATAAGCACTCTTCATATATATATGCAACCGAACTACTGGACTGGGCGGCGGGCTTGGGGCGGCGGGCTTTGGTCAGGGGTGGCGGGTGGCTTTGCTTCTCAAATTCATCTGAGTTTATATATTGGCTAAATAATATGTTATCCATATTGGGTGTTCCATTAGTTTGGTGGTGTTTGGATTAGTAAATGCGAATATGGGGTTTGGATTCATGGTGTATATATATGTTCACTGTCTCAAGGACATTGCGAGTTCTATCAGTTTTGTGCTTCTGTATAGATGTATATATCTATACATCTAGCTGTGATATACATATGTGTATGTGACAATCTCAGTTAGCGACGGACTAGTTACCGGTTAGCGACGGATATTTCTAGCTCCATTTGCATTAATCTACGGTACGACATGGTGATCAGGACATAGTCCCTGCAGCCATTCGACTGGCGAGGCAGAAACTATGTAGCCATAGATAAAGTTGACTGTCTTCCGACCCTCATCCCTCGGCAATGATGATACGACAACCTATCACTATATCGTATATAGTAGTAGATGATGTCTTAGTATTACATTAAGTGAGTTCATCTTGATTCTGTTATATCCTTCAGATACTAGATACGATAAGAACATATACTACACGATATGTATACAGAATATAGATGATTCACACTAATGTATGCTAGAATAAATTTTGGGTTGTGTTCTGAGCCATCCGTTCTCACACTTAAAACACATAGGAATTAGTAGTGTGAGAGCGCCGGAGAGAGTGAGAGCGTCGGAGGGGGGAGGAGAGAGAGAAGAGTAAAATGGTACGACATGGTGAAGTAGTACTGTATTTTGGCTCCAGTTCCAGCTCAATTTGCATTAATCTACGGTACGACATGGTGATCAGGACATAGTCCCTGCAGCCATTCGACTGGCGAGGCAGAAACTATGTAGCCGTAGATAAAGTTGACTGTCTTCCGACCCTCATCCCTCGGCAATGATGATACGACAACCTATCACTATATCTTATATAGTAGTAGATGATGTCTTAGTATTACATTATGTGAGTTCATCTTGATTCTGTTATATTCTTCAAATACTAGATACGATAAGAACATATACTACACCATATGTAAAGAACATAGAGGATTCACACTAATGTATGCTTGAATGAATCTTGGGTTGTGTTCTGAGCCATCCGTTCTCACACTTAGCAAAAAATCAAATTTTTTATACTTTATTGGCTTTCGAAAATGTACTCAAATTACATGATGGTTCCTTTAGTTAGCTTGCTTATGTTACAATTATATTATTTGTGACTATCGATCTTACCAGATGGCACCCATGACCCGAGGAGCGGCACGTCGTTTGAGGAAAACAGTGAATGCTGAGGTGGCTCCTCCTACAGTTAAGGAAGAAGTGGCACCGGTTGCTAGTGAGACCGGGAGTTCTATTCATCCAGCACCGGTAGCTAGTGAGACCGGGAGTTTTCTTCAAGCAGTCCTTGCAAGGGACGACATCTCTTCTCGTGCCAAAAATCTCGCTTTTTCGAGGTGGTTGCGTGATCGTATCACTGAGCGTTTGCGTGAGCAGCGTGGTTCTCATTAGCTATTAGTACTTATTTGTATTGGACTATTTGTATTGAGTTGTTTTTGTATTAGACTATTTGTATTGGACTACATATATGAACTAGAACTGTGTCAATCTCTGGATTGTATTGGACTACGACATGGTGATCAGGACATAGTCCCTGCAGCCATTCGACTGGCGAGGCAGAAACTATGTATCCGTAGATAAAGTTGACTGTCCTTCGACCCTCATCCCTCGGCAGTGATGATACGACAACCTATCACTAGAGGATACTCTGAGAGATCCATCTGAGAAGGACGTATACTCTGAGAGATCACCTTTACAAGAATATTATCAGTAGTGGGATTGAGTGCTGGAGGAGATATTATCAGAGTATACGTCCTACTCAGATGGGTCTCTCACCTTTACTATTTTTTTCTGACAGCAAGGTGGATGTGCTCCTTCAACAGATTCTTGCTCCGAGCCAAAACTTTACCCCGGAGCTCAAGTGGACATCCTTCGTATAGAGCTCGAGTGAGAGGTTCCTGATAGCATGATGGTCTCCTTTGTCAAAGTATCCGTGCTCATCCCACATTGGTTGTGGGACGAGCACGAATACTTTAACAAAGGAGACCACCATGCTGTCAGGAACCTCTCACTCGAGCTCTACACGAAAGATGTCCACTTGAGCTCCGGGGAAAAGTTTTGGCTCGGAGCAAGAATCTGTTGACGGAGCACATCCACCATGTTGTCAAAAAAAAATAGTAACGGTGAGAGACCCATCTGAGTAGGACGTATACTCTGATAATATCTCCTCCAGCACTCAATCCCACTACTGATATCATTCTTGTAAAGGTGATCTCTCAGAGTATACGTCCTACTCAGATGGATCTCTCAGAGTATCCTCTTCGGTTGGGTTGTGTTCTGAGCCATCCGTCCCAGGGATTTGATTTTATATTTTGGTTTCTGTATTTTGGCTCCAGTTCCATTTGTATTAATCTACGGTACGACATGGTGATCAGGACATAGTCCCTGCAGCCATTCGACTGGCGAGATAGAAACTATGTATCTGTAGATAAAGTTGACTGTCCTTCGATCCTCATCCCTCGGCAATGATGATACGACAACCTATCACAATATCTTATATAGTAGTAGATGATGTCTTAGTATTACATTATGTGAGTTCATCTTGATTCTGTTACATTCTTCAGATACTAGATACGATAAGAACATATACTACACCATATATACAGAACATAGATGATTCACACTAATGTATGCTAGAATGAATCTTGGGTTGTGTTCAGAGCCATCCGTTCTCACACTTGAAGATAAATCGAATTATAACGACGGATATTAGGTTACTCTTCAGGATAATTGATGTCTATTTTATATTAATTTGGTTTAGTCTATATGATTCTTGGATAATTGGTGTGCATTAAATTCTTATGTACATATTTGGTCTATGTGATTGTTGGATAAATGGTGTGCATTATATATTGGTTTGGTTTATGCATATTTTTGTGAACAGGGAAAGTGCTGCAATTTTTTTTAAAAAAATTCTCAGTTACCGACGGACTAGTGACCGGTTAGCGACGAATATTTACAGCTCCATTTACATTAGTCTACGGTACGACATGGTGATCAGGACATAGTCCCTGCAGCCATTCGACCGGCGAGGCCGAAACTATGTAGCCGTAGATAAAGTTGACTGTCCTCCGACCCTCATCCCTCGGCAATGATGATACGACAACCTATCACTATATCTTATATAGTAGTAGATGATGTCTTAGTATTACATTAGTGAGTTCATCTTGATTCTGTTACATTTTTCAGATACTAGATACGATAAGAACATATACTATACCATATGTACAGAACATAGATGATTCACACTAATGTATGCTAGAATGAATCTTGGCTTGTGTTCTGAGCCATCCGTTCTGATCAAGCATCTTCCTTCTCCTCTCCTCCACCATGGCTCTGAACCAATCTGCTCCTCCCTACTTCCCTTCTTTTTATTTGACTCTCTCAGCCACATATGACATCCAGCTCAAGTGTAGAGTCGGGAGAGAAGAAGTGAAGCAGAAAGGCTACGTGAGGGTTTAAAACTCAATGTCGATGATTTAAAACCTCGACGAATTTACGGGTGCCCCATATTTGAGTGCTACACCAAGACTCACCGTCTGTATAGTTCGGTTATTGGCGTTCGATGTCCCTGTGGTAAGGCAATGGATGAGGATATTGCGTAGGAGGAGGTTTCAGATGGAGGCAACAAGGATGGCGTATTTGTGAAAGGAGGGAAAAGATACATAATCACAGACGATTTGCATGTAAGGCAATTCTATTCCATGGAGTCTGCATTGTCTATTTTCCGAAAGCATGGGATCATAGAATCGAAGACAGTTGAGACCAAGACTGTAAACATTGGCCGCGATGAGGTTAGTGATTTATTTAACCTAATGTAGTAATCTTGTAATTTAAAGTTGGAAGAACATGCAAGTAGCCTTATAGTTTCTCGTCGAAGATGAAATTACAACTCATGTTACAAAGCGATACGATATAATTACCATGTATAGCTTCAAATTATACAATCAAACTTTATTATATATATTGTGGTTTCCTGATGTATGTCTATCTCTGCCTTAGATTTTAAATTTGCTTACGAGACTACTCGTCTCAGCTACACCATTAACGGATATCTTGTTGCTCAAGTTGGACCCAATCGAAGTTCGCAGTGGCAATAGAGAGTTTGATCAGCTGATAGACATAACTCGGATAAAATCAGAAGACAATGCAAGTACTTGTACTGCTAGGTGGCTCCTATGTAGTAATCTTTCGGATAAAATCAGAAGCCGTAGGTTTTGACATAAATCGACTTTGGCCTCAACAAAGACCACAAGTGAGACGATGAATCCTACTTGTTTTGACATAATCCTCCTGTTGTCAGAAAGGTGGCTCCTAGGACTCGTCGAGGTGGTGCTGCTAGTCGAGGAAGGGGTCGAGGCAAGAAACTCTTGGAGGTCGACACGGAGGAAGTCTCCATCGTAAAACAAGAGCCGGTGACTGTTAAGGAGAAGGTGTTACCAAAGGTCGAGGTCAAGAAAGAACCGATGACCATCAGGGAAGAGATTGCTCCCAAGCTTGAAGTTAAGGAGGAGCCACCGTTAGAGAGTAGTAGCATCAGGACCGACCCTCCTGTCCCTACAGAAGACCTCAACCAGATTGAGCCTTCGTATGCAAAGTGGCTGATAGAATGGTACATGCCTCAACGTAACTATGATCCCTGGCTGTGAGAATTCATCGTCTGACTTGTGGTCTTTGTTGAGGCCAAAGTCGATTTTTCTATGTGTTTTGGAATATTTGTGAAAATTTTAGAATATTTGTGCTATGATCGGATTATACCGATAGATATTAGGTTACTCTTCCGGATAATTGATGTCTATTTTATATTAATTTGGTTTGGTCTATATGATTCTTGGATAATTGGTGTGTATTAAATTCGTATGTGCATATTTGGTCTATGTGATTCTTGGATAATTGGTGTGCATAATATATTTGGTCTATGTGATTGTTGGATAATTGGTGTGCATTATATATTGGTTTGGTTTATGCATATTTTTGCGAAAAGGGAAGGCGCTGTAATTTTTTTTTCAAAATATTCTCAGTTAGCGACGGACTTGTGACCGTTTAGCGACGATTATTACCAGTTTCCGACTACTTTTCGACGGCTACTCCGTCACTAACTGGAGATTTTAAAATATTTCCAGTTAGCGACGGATGGTCGACGGAATAGCGACGACCAATCCGTCGCCCTTGTTCTGGAAATAACATGAATTTCCAGAACATGCTCGACGGATAATCCGTCAGGATTCCGTCGATATATATCGACGGAATAGCGACGAATAATCCGTCGCCATGGTGCTGGAAATGCCAAGCATTTCCAGAACCTGATTGATGGATTGTCCGTCAGCACGCCGTCGCTAATCCGTCGTTCGTTACCGACGAATTCCGACGGATGAGCGACGGAACGATACGCCCTGATACGCTGTTATGACGGGTTACTGACGGAATTTTACGTCGCTATTGTCTACACAGTTCAGTACTTAATAGTTGAAATGGACGACAGTCCGTCGGAAATGCGTCACTAATGCTTCGTGTTGTGACGTCGCCAATCCATCGCTATTCCGTCGTTTGTCGACAACGTAGCGACGGACCGTTATTAGCGACGAGCTGATTGCCGACGGATTTTTTTGGCCAAAATCCGTCGGTTATCGGTCGCTAATGCTAATTACCGTCGGATTGACGACGGATAGGGCCGTCGCTAAAACGATAAATTTTGGTAGTGATATAAATTTATGTTTATCTTTTTACATCTGATTATCGAATCTATAACTGTGGTATGAAATCTTTGATCTTTGACAATATATATAACTTAATTTTACAATGTAAAAATATATATATGAGGTACTAAAGCTTTGACAATAGAACTTCATATACTAATTTTGCCCTCACCCTGCTTAAATAATAACCACATATGCTCACTTCTTGATTTTCATAAGCAAAGGTTGTAGATCTCAATTTGTATTTACATGATTAAGTTACATCATTTACCGTGATTAAATATTATAATACAAAGATATACAATATGACTATAATATTTTTATTGTTTTCTTCAATGGTCTTGGTTTTTAGTATGGTGGCCCATGCGAAGTCGTGGTAGTACATAGGCTTAGTCATACTACTGTAAGCCTGCCCTAGGATAAGGATTTTGAGTCATAGAATATTTTATCAGGGTTGGCACTCAATCACATATTAGGACTCCTTGAGAGATTCTTGAGACGACCCCTAAGAATCTCACTCTAAATCCTATCTCGAAATTTGTTTCCACTTGTTTTCGTTTACTCTTCTTTGTTCGTTGAATGAATCTTAGTATTCCTTGTAAACTTTGGTTTGATATCGAAATGAATTTTATGAACTAAATTGAGATATATTCTGATGACATATTTGATGAGGACGGTATGAAAGATAAATGTCTGCTTTAGTTATGGAGTCTAGAATTTATCGCAGCCATACTAGTTGGCATGACAAAAACATAGAGCCTGATTTGGGGTATACTTATCTTAATTATAGAATTTAGAGATTCTCGCAGCCATATCGGTTGGCATGGTATGAATTCTAGATAACATGATTATAGGGTATATACCTTAGTTATGGATTCTATCGTTTATTGTAGCTATGTTTACTAGCATGGCAAGAATTATGGGTAACATGATTTCGGATAGACGTGTATGGGTTATCAGATTATATCTTAAATTGGTTCTTAACATATCTTCCATATCGTTCCACTTTGAGTTCTATTCCATAACTCTAATAACTCAGGGTAAGGATATCTTTAGATCCTCTAGATCAGTTCCTCATGGGGCCTCACCTTCATTAGTTTCGAGGCAACTTCTTGGATAATGTAGTAGCTTAGTAACTTGTAGAGAGGTTGTGTCAGAGTGTAGTTACCAGTAAATATCCTAGAGTATCAAGCATAAGACAGTGTAGTTGTAGAGTTAATAACTGTGTACCAAGGGTGCCTAGAGGATACAAGTGTCTAGGATGTATCACGGCTGGTGACTAATAAGTAATAGGTGTAGCATATCAGTTTAGAATTAGCGAGTGTTATTCATGGTGATAATATTAGCTAGGTGTATCAGTGCGATATTAAATATAGGGTATTTAAGGTTTACGACTTATTTAGAGGATTTGACAAGGCCAGAAGGTCATACAACTTGGATCAATTACTGACATATGAAATTTTAAGAACAGTTACAAATATAAAATTCATGATTTCTACGGGATTGTCAACAATTAATTTTGGTTGTGAACAATAATCGAGGTTGCTTGAATAGGGTAAATGATGAATTTTGGAACTAGATTCCTATGACCCCATTATTAGAAGGTTTCAATGGCATAGAATTAACAATTATGGAAGATGAGAGTGATAGAAAATTTTTGATACTAGAAAGACCCGAACAAATCTAGACATGGAAGTCTAGAAGAATTCATACAAATACCAAGTAGATGAATTCCCCTAGATGTAGGGGTTAGACAAGTTTATCATTAGTTGACAATTAATGACTTGGAGTCACGAAGAAGATTTAGTGAGGAAGGGTTTGATTATTTGACAAAGATGAACACCTTGGAGGTTAAAATTTTATGCTTATTGTTAATTATGGACAAGTGCAAGAAAAGAAAAGAACAACGACTTCATTATGACCAGATGAGCAAGGACAAATTCTTATCATCATTTTTTTGTCTTATCATTATTTTTTCGTCTTAATTAACTCTCCCCTATTTACATCGACCAACTATCTCATATCTAATTCTATTAGCTACACTTTGAAATCTTTTAAATCCTTGTATCTCCTTACTTGGGAAGGACCGAGGTAATATCTTAATCATTTATCTCGGAAGGGACACAATTTGTTATCATGTGGTAATTATTGTTGGAATATAAAATGTTGGACATCTAGATAGAAATAGTAAGGATAAGGATATGACTGAGATTGAGAACAAATCAAGAAACTGTTAGTATTAACTTGAAAATGATTACACTTAGAGAATTATTTTGAATATGAATTACTTTAGGAAGAACATAAGAGGATTTTGAGAAATGAAATGTACATTGATGGTGAGAACTATAATATTTCGTAGTCGCATTATTAGAACTAATGAGGATATTCGAGGCCAATTTGGTTTTGAGAACTTTGATATTTTGAGTTACTAATTCTCGAGATATTTCATATTTGAATCAAGGCTAGATACTGAATATAGAATCCAAGAATACATGGAAGAGAGATTATGACTACATATGGAGATGGTACAAACAAAAGATTGGTAAGAGAATGATTAAGAACTAGTAGAGAAAAAAATAAAAATTTCTGAGTTATGGGAAAAACTAGAGACTTTTGTGGGAATTCTAAATTTTAAGAAAGATAATATTTGAAGGTATAAGTTGAATGAAATGTAAAGTTTGATTTTAGATAATAGAGGATGAATTTTATATGGTAGTAGCATTAATACAAGGAGTGCAGATTTGAACAAATGTTCAAGGATTTTATAAACCTTGATTCAGGGATTTTTTTTATCTAAGTTAAAGACAAGATGGAGGAATTTGGACTTTAAGATGACTAAGTGGTTAATGGACTATAAAATCAAGGAGAGTGAAAAAAATGATTGAGGAGTTCTAACAAGGATATGCTTCATGGGTAGTACCTTTGGAATAAAGGTCTAGCCTATAGTATTTATAGAAGGGTTCAATCTTTGTGACTGAAACTTTTGATTTTTGTTAGTAGTCATATTAGGGTTTGATTTCATGATTTAAGATCGTGATTTGGTAGTGTTATGCTTTGACTTGTAAGATTAAAAAATGACGATCGAATAATCTTGGCAGTAGACGAAGGAGAGTGAGATGATTACCTTGACTTCCTTATGAAATCCTATCTTTTGATTTTCCTATCCTGGTAGAAGAAATTAATTTTCCTATCCTTGAATCATTCATCAAATTTAATATTGCTAAATTGTGATTCACTTTGACCATGGCCAAATCGATTTGATCGTCTTTCTTATCGTGCCAAGGTTCTTGATTCTTGACCGTACTCAAGTGACTTAAATTTCAATCGTGACTTGGATTTCCATCATTTTGTTGCTCGTGCTCAAAATTTTGATTTTGTCCTTCATCGTACCTAAATTCTATTTTAATCAAGAATTGATTAACCCTGTCCTTGATCGTGTCAATATTTAATTTTGATCGTGATTAGATTTCGATGCCAATATCACTCGTGCGTAAAATTTTGATCTATTCTTGATAATGACTAAGTTATGTTCCAACCATGATTAGGTTTCATATTATCCTTGATCATACCGAATTTAGTCGTGCCTAGATGACCTGACACAATTAAACGACCCTGATCCCAACAATCGTGATTTTTACAATTGTTACTATACATATTAATTTTACTCCTGGATCGTATCTAAAATTTTGATCTTCGATCATAACTATCTGATTACGAACTTGGTCATGTCAGAATTTAATTCGATTATGTCTGAATAATTTTCCTGTCGTACCTAAATTTTGATTCTCCTAACCGTGTCTGAGATCGTGACTAAAAAACTTGAATTTATTTCTAAATCGTTCCTATACAATATTGTCCATATGGCGGCCACAGTGGGAGTCTAACCCACGACCTTCTGATCGTGCCAATATGACTAGTCATGCCTCAATGATTTGAATTTGATTATCTTGGTCGCGTCAAGCCATCGTTCTTTGATCATATCCAAGTTATTGACTAAACTCTTAGTCATGTTTTGATCCCTCTGTCAACCTTAAATTCGAGGGCAAAATTTCTTTAAGGATGGTAGATTGGTAACCTCCTTGAACAGAATCCCAAAATTTCTGATTTTTTTTCAAATTTCTATTTTTCTAAGTATTTCCACCCTCTTTGAAATTTAATTTCATTATAAAGTATATTTTCGAAATCGTAATGTTATAAGTACTAAGTTCATAAATTCGAAGCATTGGTTTTATGAATCAATTTTGTGAGGTTATATGCTAAATAATTTCTCGATATTTTCCTGAATTTGTTTGGGTTATAAATATTTGTTTTCGTATAAAGAAAGGTTTGTCAAATATTATTTGTAAAATAAAAGTACTTTTATTTCTAATTATTTTTAATCTTAAATGTTTACGAGACTGTAGTTTATTCGATTTTTCCCTCGTATCGGGCTAATTAAGACCATTTCAATCTTCTAGCCTACCAAGTTGGACTTGGATCGTGGGCTAGCTTCTTGAGTTTACGTAGGTATTGATAGTGGTAGCTAAATTGTAATTAGCTAATAACAAATTAACTAGTTGTTAATATATAAATTATTATTAGCTAGTGACTAATTAATATTAATGAACTAATTGTTAGAAGGTAGCGTTAAGTTAGTTGTTAGTGATTTTTACTAATTTTTCTACCTATTACAATTACAATTTTGCCTTCAGGGTTTCCCTTCTTACCCTATGAATATTGGACATTTCCTAATATTTTATAAGACAAATTGAGGCGAGTACCTATTCCGTGTTGACACGTTCGTGTCGTGCACGTCGTCTCCAACCAAATTGAGGCGAGTACCTACCTATGATTGTTTTCATTATGATAGTATCTATATTACCTGCTCAAGACTACTTTACTTGATGTTGACACATTGTTACACAGATTGATACTAAATGGATGTTGTCAGGAGATGTTATCCCTTATCGGACATATCGGGTATTTCATGTTCATGTACATCGTGTACTCTTTGTATTCGTATTATTCATGTACTCTCATGTGCTCACATATACAATCTCATGTACTCTCATGTACTCTCATGTGATCTCACGTGCTCTCATTTGCTCACATATGCTTTATGTGCAAACTAACAATCATGTATGTAACTTGTCGTGATCAGATCCATGTGTATTGATTGGGGCAGGGGAGTAGAATGTAGTTATGTGATTAAATACCTTAGTATAGATCATGTATATGTCGATCATACCTTCACTTATAACTGAGTTACCATAGAATAATCATGTACAACCTAAACCAATCACATAACTAACTTGTGCTCTAAATTACTTGTGTTCATTTCAAGTTAACATGTTCTCTATCTTATTTATGTACTCAATTTTCTTATATCTTCATCATGCAATTGCTTTATTTCTCTGTATTTCTATTCTAGTACATTATGTATATTATTCTATTGTGAGTTATATATTTCCTACCATCAATGAAATTGCTTTCAGAGTTATGTACATCTTTCAAATCCTGACTGGATAACTATTTTTTAGGTAATGTTACGTCCCATACCCTGGACTTTTTGATGAAAGGCCTCGATGAATCGTTGATCGTGAGTTGACCTCTAGAGAGCTCTAGGTCATTATTCTTTTAGATTTATGTTTCATTATCAGATTTGTCTTCGATATATTCTTACCTTGTATGTTCATTTATAGACTTTAGTTTTTTCAGTATTATTAATACCTTTCCTATTTCTTATCGTCCTTAGCTATTGTAATGTGATTTGAGTATATGTGTTATTATGGATCATATAGATGGTGTAGATATTATTGGGTACTCGACAGTGTTCCACCTCTAATAGTGCGGTGTAGGCTACGCATGGCCCACGTACTCGTGCCCGAATATCCGGGTACGAGTCGTGACATTTAGTATTCGTTTGATCAACTCTTCATGGATGTTAGCCTTCGTTAGTGATATAGCTTTTGATCGAGACTCTTGAATATTGTCACGTCCAGAAGCATAATACTGAAAAGTCGGGACAGACCAGGCCAGATACATATACCAGAGTACTACAGTACCCCAAGATACATTCAAAGCTGTAGAGATGAGAGTTAAAACTACAATACAACAACCAATCCTAGGTGAAACAATCATAGATTTCTCTTTCACATGTAAATAATAAAGTACAAGAAGTATGATCATCAGGTACATAAGACAATAAAGCATCCCAAACTATATTATAGATGATCATGAGGCCAGTAATACAAAATGAAGAACTAGCAAAAGTGTAAGTCATACATGATCAGCTCTAGCTGTAGTCTTGTATACAAATCATGTGTCATGCCCATAGGCTAAGGTCAATGTCCAAAATAGAGCTAAGCATGCGCTTGGTGGCTAAACGCCATAAAAGAATATGTACCGATAGTAGTGGGTAAAAGAAGATAACACCCACTCAAGCACCCTGGTGCTCCAGGTGATCACCAACAAGAAAAAGGTACGGAAGATCCTCCATCTCTTCTACTAGATCTGGCCAAAAAAAAATAATGGGGTCATAATCCAAATAACGAGTACCACAAAGGAAGCCAACTAATGAACTAAAACCAATAATAACTAACATAGCAACAGATATAGAAAAGAATAAGTACACGCGTGTATAAAGTAACAAGAGGTAACATAATGTAAATAGTGGACATGTGAACATATACGGTAAACAGACATGTAAGCATGTACAGTACAAGGATCATGTTTAGCATAGGCGAAAGCTAGATAAGACAAGTCAAGACATGAGTGGACTGGACTCTTGACAAAGTAATGAATACGTCTTGATACTTTAGGTAACTTGGATTATCAAAATCCTAATTTCTAACATATGTAGTTTGAGAATTTCTTATCGGTCACCTACCCTATATTCTTTCCAAATTATCCAGGCCTGAGATGTACAGGATATGTATATAGCAGAGACACCGCAATATGAGACGTATATCCTAAAGAGGTAGTCCCGCTCGACAACGAGCTAATAGAAGTACAATATACATGATATACATGATTGCTATACTCAACGGTAGGCTTGAAATGTACCCCCTCTCGACGGAGAGCTACGAGTCCATCGTAATGGCCGGAATAAAGGGTATGCAGGAGACCAGGAAATCTCCTCTCCATATGCATCTAGGTAATCAAGCTAGTTATTTAGTCCTTAATATTTTCGATCATTATTCCGGGTGTGGCATTCCACAGAATCCATCATAGACATGATATTTTTCTCGAGAATATGCAAGACAGGATAAGACAAGGCAAGACAAGGTGTACTATAACAAGCCATGTGTGTCCCAGTGGCCGTAGCCCGTTGGGAACGGTAGAGCACCCCGACGCAGTGGCGTGGGTTCGAGCCCCCTTGGAGGCATGCCTCCAAGCACTATTAAGAAGTGGACACCCTCAAAAAAAATATAATAAGCCATGTGTAAACCCCCTAAATTTCTACTACTATTTAAAAAATTTATTGGTTATGTTTTTGGAATCGTACGTCGCGTACGAGTTAGCAAATTTTCGTATTTGTACGTAGCGTGCGAAATCGCGAGGTGATATATTTTTATACAAATATTTTATTAAAAGATTTTTTGTATAAAAAATAATATATTTTGATTTAGTGCGTCGTGTCCACAATTTGGCAATTGTTATTTATTATTTAATATAAAAATAATATTTACTTTATAGTAACAATATAGGTGGTAATCTATAAAACTATTGGTTTATATAACTATATTAGTTGTGTGCGAGTGACAAGAAATTAATTCATTTCCATGTCGATTTTATGAAAACAAGTTATAATCATTTTTGTACAAATCAAATTTCTAGTATTAACACAATTATCATAATTTTCAAAATTTATTTATTATTATATTTTATCATTTAGGAAAAATATATTTGAAATTTTGTATGAATTAAGGTTTGATTAATTATGATAAATTATGTTGGAAAAGATTCTTATTTAAATAGATTTTAAATTAAAAGAAGGATTTATCTAGATTCGATTCGGATGTGAGAAATTAATTTTAAATCAAAGATAGAATTATGGGTTTAAACTAATCCAAACCCTTGTCCATCCAGGAGCACACCTCCTATTTTAGGAGATGCTCTTTTTTCCATCAAACTCCACGCCCAAAATTTTTCCATCCACAATCACATCATGCATCGTGTCCATGCCCTGCCATCTACTATAATTCTATTTGTACAAATATACTGGTTCTCCATGCCCGACAAATCCGGACATCCGTCTCCACCGTGTCGGACACTCCCGACACGAGCCGTCATCCCGACCACACAGCAAACTCTGTTCCCCTATCGTCCCCGACTGCCAGCATCACCAACCCTGCTACCACCACATACTCGGCCATCACCCAGTCATCTCACCACAGCAGCATCGCCATCCCATTGGCAGCCCCGCTACCGCCATCGTTACCATCACCACTACCTGATTTTACCACCCCGCCTTCGCTACCGACCGCCATAGAACACACCACCACTATCGCCATTACCCCAAAATCTGCCAATACCAACCCTGGCCAATCTGAACCCTCTCCAGACCCGTCACCACCGTCACCATCACAACCCAATCAAACTGACCACCGCCACGGCCATCCCCGACCTCAACCCTCCAACACCACCATCACTATACAAAGAATGAAGAAAGAGGGGGAGAAACCTAACCTGGCCGACCGCCACCACACAATCGAAGATCCCCGACACCTCCGCAGAGCTTTAACCCCCGACCCGATCCGCCCCACGGCCGCGTGCGGCTTCCCAAGCCGCGGTGAGCTCTCTGCCGCCGGAAGCCCCCAAAATACCTCGTCTCTGACTCACCGCCCATGCCCCTACCGGTCGAGCCACCGGGAGATATCCTCTCTCCGCCTCTTTGTAAAACCCCTAAATTTCTACTACGATTTTTTTAATATTTTAAATTTGTATTTTTACTTCATATTTGTACGTCGCGTGCTAATTTGTATTTTCCGTACCTTCTCGTCGAGTGCAAATTTGTGCGAGGAACATATTTTTAGAAAAACATTTTTATATAGCTCTCAAATAGCAGGTGATAAATATTTTCATTTATTTATTTATTTATTTATTTATTTAATTGTTTATTTTATGGCTAAAAGTCGCACAAAACATCCCATTGAGTTTTTCCCAAAAAATAATTTATTCAATTATGGTAATGATATTATAAATGTTTACTTGTAATTACATGAATCTAATTCATGTATAGATTTAAATGTCTAATTTTCGAAATTAATATCATGCTAATTTTTACAAATTATAAGAAGATAATTCTAAACTTATTTTTATGAATTAAAACGATATTTGAATTATATGATAACTTTAAAATGATTTTTTTTGATTAAATATACGATTATCTAGCTTTCGAAAGGATATTGTTGTTTTAAATTAAAAGTTATTTAATTTAGAATTGATTTTTGAATTATCTAATCGGGGAATTTAAACATCCCAATACTTATCTAACTGGGAATTCCCACCTCTTATATATAGGAGAGGTACTCCTCCAAGTTTTTTTTTACCACAGTAATATCGTGCATCGTGTCTGTGACCACCACAAATCTTATTCCAAACTTGTACAATCATCCACGTCGTGTCCATACCCCAAACACGACGATAATAAACACGTAATCCCCGTCACCATCAAAGCCGGCAGCACTCGGCAACCACCACCACCTTGCTCCGTCCACCCCGTCGACTCCACAACCCCGTACACCATCACTGCCTTACCACCATCGTTCCCGACGGTCGGAACACACCAGTACCCCTGACTTCTCCGGCGACCACCACCCAGGTCACTCCGACCACCCCCAATACGGAACACCTCCGGCCATCCACCGGTCATCGGCATCACCGACACAAAAAATTTCCGAAACACAAAACCCTAAACCCAACTTACTGTCACGACCCGCACCCTAGAGTTAGGGCACGAGAACGTAACGACGCCCAGCCTACGCCGCAGTGTCGGCGGTAGAACGCTGTCCTAGGTCTCAATGCATCTAACAGTATAAGACTAAACAGTTTATACTTCCCGAATGAGGGTGACATAGCAGATACAAACTCAACCACATCTAAGGTAGAGCATGATAAGGATAGATAAAACATGAAATCCAAAAATAAATACAGGAGATAGAAGTCTAAGTGTCTAAGATACATGAACCCAGAAGTACATCTCAAAACTCAAATAAAGATACAGTAATCCACAAAGTAAATACAACTCCAGACAAAATGAAATAACCACCTAAACAACCTCTAATGTGTCTCCTCTAGGCTAGCAGGCACCTCCAGGCTATCTGTAAAATTTATCAACAGGTCCAGTCAGGACTGGAGCGAGCACAGTACATCTCAACAGATCATAGCAGGTTAGAAAATATATAACATGCAGTAAAGTAAGATACAAGTACTGAAGAAAAGCAGTATGTAAACAGAGAGATAACTGTAATAGAAATATCTACTATACATAGAGAACTAGCATGTGACTAGTGAGTCAGAGTACAATATGAACATGTAAATGGTCTGGGATGATTCTGATGCTACACTATGGAATGATTCTGATGCTACACTACTGGTGTATTATTCACATGTCCAAATTTTACTCCCCCGTACCCCCAATCAATACACAAGGATCCAGCCAGGTTATGTTATATGATGCTATGTAACAGCTCCCGAAGGGTAGTAGACCCCGAAGGTGATAAGCCCCCGAAGGTGATAGACCCCGAAGGTGATACATAGTAGTCCCATAAATGGGATAAGGATTCTAGGAAGACTCTACGATCATAAGAGTATATGTCGTAAGTGATCAAAGAACCAATGAAGCATATGATACGCCATGTAAGTGAAACACACAGATCATGTAGTACCCGATGCTCCCTAAGGATAACATCTCAAGAAGGGATCCATATAGTACCAATCCGTGTGACCGTCGTGACAGTACAAGTAAAGTAATCTACTGCAGGAAATAATTCTAAGCAAGATATGAAATGATCAGAGAATGTACTCGCCTCGATAACCTGAACAGCTGATAAGTAGAGAGGGTCCCACTGAAGCCACAGAGTCCTATTTAAAGCAACACAGGTTACAAGGTGTTTAAGTTGAAATAAATGAATCCCTACAGGCAATCTATATTATTCTAGGTTCTTCTAAGTCAAATTAACTCTAGGTCGACTCCGGTCAATAATCTAGTCAAACTAGGTCAAGTGTTGACTTACAGTTGACATTGGGTCAACTGGTCAACTCTGGTCAAACAGGGTAAATCTAATCTAATATAAAGTGTACTTCGTTATTTGTACGTCGAAACTTACGACACGCAAATCGAGATAAAAAGATTATCGGTAAGGTTGATAATCTTATTATAGTTATCCACGTGTCCAACATGTCAATTTCAGCGATGTGAGATCATTGGAATTGGCTGATCTCAGTTTCGTTGTACTAATCCCGAAATACGAACATTATATAAATTAATTATTAATTAATTATAAAAAGGTTAAACTTAGAGAAATTATCAACAAACATTGTCGGACGATGAAATGAACATCGCCAACGTGTCCAGAATGGTCAAATTAGCTAGGATAGCCTACCCAACGGTCCAATTTGGACACAAGGGCAAAAAGATAATTTCGGGTCAAAACGGTGTCCGTGTCGGAGCTGTTTTGCACCGAAAACCGTGTAAGAAAACAAGTCTATAAAATATAGCAAATTATATGTCCACGCAACCAGAATGACGATACGAACCCAACGGTATCTCCAGAATTGGATTCCGTTAACCCAATCTCAATTTGGTCCGTTGACCAGAACTTGGGATTCCGGTTTGCACGGAAATGCGTGCCAGAGCCAAATTTCTCAAAACTCAGCAAACTACCTGTCAACGAATCCAGAATGATGATACAAACTCAACAGTATCTCCGGAATTGGATTCCGATGAGCCGATCTCAAAATGATCCGTTGACCCGGATATTGGTATCCGACTTGCACCGAAATGCGTGCCAGACCCAATGTCCACCAAAACCTAGCAAATTATATGTCAACGAGTCCAGAATGACGATACGAACTCAACGGTATCTTCGGAATTGGATTCCGATGAGCCGGCGTCAAAAAGTCCCATTGATCCAGAAAGTGGGACCCGCTTTGCACCGAAAAACGTGCCCGGGCCCACGTTCTCCAAATCTAACAAATTTTATATGAAAACATGCCAGAACGACGCCACAAGTCTAATGGTGGTGTCAGAAATGAAATCTGGAGTCCCGTGTTCAAAAATGAAATTTTACAAGTTGGAAATTACGAATTCGGACGACCAACTTTGGCGTCGAATTCAACCAATCAAACAAGCTCACAATGAAACGAAACTGAAGGGGTAGCAAGAGGGTTATACCAGCTTCACACCGGAACTGGTAGCACGCCAAACGGAGCTGCGGTGGAGGAGATAAAAGCTGACGAAGTTGGCCCCGTAAAACTGTCCAAATTTAATACAATTTAAACGGTCAACTTGGTGGCCGGTTTTCATGTATCAAACGATAAAATTAACGGACGAAAATTGACAGGGATGAAGGTGGATATACCGAGATTGCGACGGAGCGAAGAAATCGCCGATCCAACGGTCGGATCTCCAGGAAAACGTGCGCGAAGTCGCTGCGACGGAGCGCCAAAACGAACTTCATTTCGCGCGCGTCACGAAGGGACGTCGTTCAAAACGCACGAATCGCCTCGACGGCGCGTCTCGGAGGACGGTGGCCGTCAGGGAACTTCTTGCCAGAGTGGGGCGCGCCCATGGGGTGGTCGCCGGGGGCCACGGCGGTCGATGGCGGCGGCGGCCACGCTCGCTCGCGCGCGCGCCTGGCGTCGAGCTGCTGCTGTGGTGCACTGGCACGCGCGGCGGCGCGCGGTGCTGTGCGCGGGCTGCGCGCGGCCAGGCCCGGCCGGCAAGGGCGCGGCGGCGCGCGGACAAGGTGGTGGTGGCGGCAGCATGGATGGGTGGCGGTGCATGGTGGAAAGGATGGAGAAGGAGGAGATGGAATGATGTGGAGGTGGTGGTTGTTACATGAGAGGAGGAGGAGATGTGGCCCTGTGGGGGAGGCCGACGGCGACGGCCTGCTGGCCGGGGGTGGTGGCTCGGCCAGGGAGGTCGGGCCAAGGAGCTGTGGTTGCATGGTTGTGGAGGTTTGGTTTTGTTGTGTGGGAGAAAAGAATTAGGAAGAAAGAGAGATAATAATGTATGCAATAAATGAGAGAGGGAAAAGAGTGAAAGTTAGAGAGAGAAAAAGGAATCTCTCCATGTAGTTTTCTAGGGCCGGCCAAATACAAGAGGGGGAAAAATTTAGTGTTTGGGAAAATTAATGGTGGGGATTGAATGAGGGGAAATCAAGGGTAGACTTTAATTATAGGAATTTGGTCATTCCTATAGGAAATTTAAATAAACAGAAATTCAATAAATATTGAAATATGAAGAAGGACATTAAATATTATTTTGGACACGAAAAAAATGAGGGTGTCCCGATGGAGGGCAACATGGAACTGGACTGGGCTCGGTGGAGCCGGATTGGATCAAAACTGGACATTGTACAAAAATCGAATTAAAATTAGATGTTGATGATCATGAGTAAATAAGTAGCACATGGGGATTCCAATAAATGGGACACAAGTGGCAGACGGATAGTAGGCTCAAAGTGGGCCATGTCCATAGTTGGGGCTGATAGGTTTTGGTCGACAGGGGACCCACAAATCAAGTTGGAAAATGAATGTGACGCCGTGGCGTGAAATAAAATCGGGTCACGTGTCGGAAAAGTTGTGCGAATCAAATGGAGCCCAAAATGACATGAATGAGTGGGAAACGAAGGTCATGGGTGACGAGCGTCTCGAGTAGATCATCAATGAGGAGTTGGTTTCAAGGAAATGACTGGTCTTGCGCTCCTAATTTAAATATCATGGTAACGCGCTGAAAATGATCGAAGAAAAAAGTGGAAAAATTAATTACTGATCGAACGGTCTAATTCGACCCGAAGTTCAGCGAAGAAAAAGGGACACAAGGGAACAAGTTTGGGTGGGACACCATATACCGTCATGAAGGTAATCGTGTCCACTCCAAAACTCGTGAAGAGGATTTCCAGAGTTGAACATCCCTGATACTCCAAATATCAATGGCATGAAAAAGTACACTAACAGATAAATAAATAGAATGAAATATTTAATGACACCAAACAATCAGAAAATAAATAAAATGAAAAAAAATCAACCCGAATTTCAGGGTGCTAACATTCTACCCACCTTATAAAAATTTCGTCCTCGAAATTAAAATGTCCCTACTCCCTCTAGGTCAAACCCCCATAATCAAAGTCCCAGATTAAAATAAATCATGTGATCAAAAGGACGACATACAGGGTCATGGCATACGATGGTAGTGAAAGTCTCATCTAGGTATACTAGTCATGCTAACCAACGGTCATAGGGTATCAAACACACAAGCAATCCAGGGTGCTAAAATAGTAAAATTTACAGAAATAACAATCATCAAAACTATAAGGCAGTCTATCACCCCATGTGAAAACTGGTACCCATCAATAAAAAAAATAACTACCAATCATCTAAAAAAGAAGTACTATACCAAGAAAATCAAAATCATAAGTTAAAGAATCGAAAGTCACTTGCATTGAAATCCAATCACAATATATATACAGAGAGAGCGTTAGAGAGGGAAAACTAGCATCATGTGTATGGGGACATGTTCATATGGTTAGATAGTAGGCGTGTGTGTACGTGAACATACATGAAAGTGTATACGAGGATTTGGGTTTCAAACAATAGCTATCCAGTTACATTACTCATGGCATATGGTTTAACAATCTACAATTACACAACCTATTTAATCATAACATGCATGGCTAACCATTTATATATATAAGAAGGTAGAGAGTTATTTATCTATATACATTATAACATGGATGTATAAGCGCTATATATATCTATATAGATATATGATCATAACATAGAGGTGAAGGGTAAGGTTAAATGACAGTATATACTATGTTAGAGTGCGTGTGGGTGTGTCCTTGTACAGGGTTATAGCTTAGTATTGAAAGGTTAAATCCAGGTTTTAGTTCAGCATTTACACACAAAAATATCTGAAAATAAGCTAACCTTTAACCAGTGTAATATTAACATAATACAAATTCAAAATTTAGGAGTTTGAACATCACAACTATCTCAATGCTCCCAATACATCCTATCATGATAGAAATGAACCCTAATCATATTACCAATACATTTATCTACGCATACAATTCAATATTACACATTAAATCTGAAACAGAACTAAACATGGAAATCAATATGAAAATGTTAACATGTATACAGTTTTTAGGATATTAGAGAAATTTGAACATCAAACCCAACTCAATGTTTATCACAACTAACATGTAAGAATATGAAACTTAAATTTATATTCCTACTTACAACAATGTACGCAGCTCTAAATATTATATTAAGAAAATAAAACAGTAATTTAACTAAACATTTGGAATTCAGTATTAAGGGTTAATATGTACACAGTCTTAAATTGACAAGTTTAAACACAATTTTCAACCCAAATTCTTTTGAATTGAAACCCTACGTATAACATACATGTGCAGTGACATAAACCTAAATAACAACATAAAATTTTATATTTAAAATTACGAATTTAAACATGGAAAAGCAGAGAACCAGAAATATTGGTTATGAAAATTTGGACATCGACAACATATCAATATGTATCTAGATATGTGGAAAAAAAAATTAAGTGTAGCCTGCATACGTGTTAGGCAAGTGTCTGCTATATATATTCATATACATATTCTCATGTCCTAATAAAATTAATTCTATGTTAAGACTAACATTTAGATTCCTACCAAGATTGCAAGCAGGTGATTGACGAAATCAAGACAGTTTTATTATCATTATTATTTAATACAAGAATGATAGCAAGAAAGAAATAACGAGAAAATCTGTTCTGCTTATCAGTTTAAAGAAGGAACCGTTTTGAAATCCAGACTTAAATATCAAATTCAAGATAAAATCTAGCAAAATCATCGATTCATGGTATTATGAAAAACTCCTAGCAAGAAGCTACACAAAGGTTTATGAAAACAACTAAACATACTCTTAAGTTAAATGACAAGAAACTAGGCAAAACAACAAACAATAATTCTCCTTTTTTTTTGAATGACTGAGAAAAAGGTAGAGAAAACATGTTCAAAATATTTTAAGGTGCAATCCGATAATCATATGCGTCTATCCAAAATCATGGTACTCTAAATCCTCATCATACTAGTAAGCAAGGCTACGATAATCACAGAGCCCTTGACTTATGCACATATCTCTAGAATCATGGTATTTAACATTTTCGCGGTGCCGCTAGCTCGGCTGCGAAAATCCTAAATTTCCATACCCGAGAAATACATCCAGAGTCAGACTATATGTCCTCACCATGCTGGCTAATGTGACTATAGAAGACTAGATTCCATAACATAGATGACCTAGCCCATATAATTTCATCTTGCCAAAAATCAAATTAAATCAACAATGAATACTCAAAAATCGAATCAAAATTTATTAACGAACATCAAAATTCAAAAGTGAACACAATCCATCAAAATGTAAACTCGAATGCAACAGCTATCATCAAAATTCAAAATTCGAAAATCTTCCATCAAAATAAATACAAACTCAAATTCAACAATAATCCGTAAAAATCTAATTTAACAACAAAAGTAAAATAAATTAAATCAAGGGGGAAAAAAGAGTTTTTCAAATCGAAGTTAAATAAGATTCTCCAGGGTCGTCCCGGAAATCTCTCAAGGGTTCCTATCTGTGATTGAGTACCTTCAAAATATATCATAATCCTACTGCAGGCTGTAGTGGTACTCTAGTTCGAATACCACTACACTTTAGTCTCGACCTGCATGGGCCACCACTAAAAACGTGTCACGACCCGTACCCTAGAGTTAGGGCACGAGAACGTAACGACGCCCAGCCTACGCCGCAGTGTCGGTGGTAGAACGCTGTCCTAGGTCTCAATGCATCTAACAGTATAAGACTAAACAGTTTATACTTCCCGAATGAGGGTGACATAGCAGATACAAACTCAACCACATCTAAGGTAGAGCATGATAAGGATAGATAAAACATGAAATCCAAAAATAAATACAGGAGATAGAAGTCTAAGTGTCTAAGATACATGAACCCAGAAGTACATCTCAAAACTCAAATAAAGATACAGTAATCCACAAAGTAAATACAACTCCAGACAAAATGAAATAACCACCTAAACAACCTCTAATGTGTCTCCTCTAGGCTAGCAGGCACCTCCAGGCTATCTGTAAAATTTATCAACAGGTCCAGTCAGGACTGGAGCGAGCACAGTACATCTCAACAGATCATAGCAGGTTAGAAAATATATAACATGCAGTAAAGTAAGATACAAGTACTGAAGAAAAGCAGTATGTAAACAGAGAGATAACTGTAATAGAAATATCTACTATATATAGAGAACTAGCATGTGACTAGTGAGTCAGAGTACAATATGAACATGTAAATGGTCTGGGATGATTCTGATGCTACACTATGGAATGATTCTGATGCTACACTACTGGTGTATTATTCACATGTCCAAATTTTACTCCCCCGTACCCCCAATCAATACACAAGGATCCAGCCAGGTTATGTTATATGATGCTATGTAACAGCTCCCGAAGGGTAGTAGACCCCGAAGGTGATAAGCCCCCGAAGGTGGTAGACCCCGAAGGTGATACATAGTAGTCCCATAAATGGGATAAGGATTCTAGGAAGACTCTACGATCATAAGAGTATATGTCGTAAGTGATCAAAGAACCAATGAAGCATATGATACGCCATGTAAGTGAAACGCACAGATCATGTAGTACCCGATGCTCCCTAAGGATAACATCTCAAGAAGGGATCCATATAGTACCAATCCGTGTGACCGTCGTGACAGTACAAGTAAAGTAATCTACTGCAGAAAATAATTCTAAGCAAGATATGAAATGATCAGAGAATGTACTCGCCTCGATAACCTGAACAGCTGATAAGTAGAGAGGGTCCCACTGAAGCCACAGAGTCCTATTTAAAGCAACACAGGTTACAAGGTGTTTAAGTTGAAATAAATGAATCCCTACAGGCAATCTATATTATTCTAGGTTCTTCTAAGTCAAATTAACTCTAGGTCGACTCCGGTCAATAATCTAGTCAAACTAGGTCAAGTGTTGACTTACAGTTGACATTGGGTCAACTGGTCAACTCTGGTCAAACAGGGTAAATCTAATCTAATATAAAGTGTACTTCGTTATTTGTACGTCGAAACTTACGACACGCAAATCGAGATAAAAAGATTATCGGTAAGGTTGATAATCTTATTATAGTTATCCACGTGTCCAACATGTCAATTTCAGCGATGTGAGATCACTGGAATTGGCTGATCTCAGTTTCGTTGTACTAATCCCGAAATACGAACATTATATGAATTAATTATTAATTAATTATAAAAAGGTTAAACTTAGAGAAATTATCAACAAACATTGTCGGACGATGAACGTGTCCAGAATGGTCAAATTAGCTAGGATAGCCTACCCAACGGTCCAATTTGGACACAAGGGCAAAAAGGTAATTTTGGGTCAAAACGGTGTCCGTGTCGGAGCCGTTTTGCATCGAAAACCGTGTAAGAAAACAAGTCTATAAAATATAGCAAATTATATGTCCACGCAACCAGAATGACGATACGAACCCAACGGTATCTCCAGAATTGGATTCCGTTAACCCGATCTCAATTTGGTCCGTTGACCAGAACTTGGGATTCCGGTTTGCACGGAAATGCGTGCCGGAGCCAAAGTTCTCAAAACTCAGCAAACTACCTGTCAACGAATCAAGAATGATGATACAAACTCAACGGTATCTCCGGAATTGGATTCCGATGAGCCGATCTCAAAATGATCCGTTGACCCGGATATTGGTATCCGACTTGCACCGAAATGCGTGCCAGACCCAATGTCCACCAAAACCTAGCAAATTATATGTCAACGAGTCCAGAATGACGATACGAACTCAACGGTATCTTCGGAATTGGATTCCGATGAGCCGGCGTCAAAAAGTCCCGTTGATCCAGAAAGTGGGACCCGCTTTGCACCGAAAAACGTGCCCGGGCCCACGTTCTCCAAATCTAACAAATTTTATATGAAAACATGCCAGAACGACGCCACAAGTCTAATGGTGGTGTCAGAAATGAAATCTGGAGTCCCGTGTTCAAAAATGAAATTTTACAAGTTGGAAATTACGAATTCGGACGACCAACTTTGGCGTCGAATTCAACCAATCAAACAAGCTCACAATAAAACGAAACTGAAGGGGTAGCAAGAGGGTTATACCAGCTTCGCACCGGAACTGGTAGCACGCCAAATGGAGCTGCGGTGGAGGAGATACAAGCTGACGAAGTTGGCCCCGCGAAACTGTCCAAATTTAATACAATTTAAACGGTCAACTTGGTGGCCGGTTTTCATGTATCAAATGATAAAATTAACGGACGAAAATTGACAGGGATGAAGGTGGATATACCGAGATTGCGACAGAGCAAAGAAATCGCCGATCCAACGGTCGGATCTTCGGGAAAATGCGTGCGAAGTCGCTGCGACGGAGCGCCAAAACGAACTTCATTTCGCGCGCGTCACGACGGGACGTCGTTCAAAACGCACGAATCGCCTCGACGGCGCGTCCCGGAGGACGGTGGCCGTCAGGGAACTTCTTGCCAGAGTGGGGCGCGCCCATGGGGTGGTCGCCGGGGGCCACGGCGGCCGATGGCGGCGGCGGCCACGCTCGCTCGCGCGCGCGCCTGGCGTCGAGCTGCTGCTGTGGTGCACTGGCACGCGCGGCGGCACGCGGTGCTGTTCGCGAGCTGCGCACGGCCAGGCCCGACCGGCAAGGGCGCGGCGGCGCACGGACAAGGTGGTGGTGGCGGCAGCATGGATGGGTGGCGGTGCATGGTGGGAAGGATGGAGGAGGAGGAGATGGAATGATGTGGAGGTGGTGGTTGTTACATGAGAGGAGGAGGAGATGTGGCCTTGTGGGGGAGGCCGACGGCGACGGCCTGCTGGCCGGGGGTGGTGGCTCGGCCAGGGAGGTCGGGCCAAGGAGCTGTGGTTGCATGGTTGTGGAGGTTTGGTTTTGTTGTGTGGGAGAAAAGAATTAGGAAGAAAGAGAGATAATAATGTATGCAATAAATGAGAGAGGGAAAAGAGTGAAAGTTAGAGAGAGAAAAAGGAATCTCTCCATGTAGTTTTCTAGGGCCGGCCAAATACAAGAGGGGGAAAAATTTAGTGTTGGTGAAAATTAATGGTGGGGATTGAATGAGGAGAAATCAAGGGTAGACTTTAATTATAGGAATTTGGTCATTCCTATAGGGAATTTAAATAAACAGAAATTCAATAAATATTGAAATATGAAGAAGGACATTAAATATTATTTTGGACACGGAAAAAATGAGGGTGTCCCGATGGAGGGCAACATGGAACTGGACTGGGCTCGGTGGAGCCGGATTGGATCAAAACTGGACATTGTACAAAAATCGAATTAAAATTAGATGTTGATGATCATGAGTAAATAAGTAGCACATGGGCATTCCAATAAATGGGACACAAGTGGCAGACGGATAGTAGGCTCAAAGTGGGCCATGTCCATAGTTGGGGCTGATAGGTTTTGGTCGACAGGGGACCCACAAATCAAGTTGGAAAATAAATGTGACGCCGTGGCGTGAAATAAAATCGGGTCACGCGTCGGAAAAGTTGTGCGAATCAAATGGAGCCCAAAATGACATGAATGAGTGGGAAACGAAGGTCATGGGTGATGAGCGTCTCGAGTAGATCATCAATGAGGAGTTGGTTTCAAGGAAATGACTGGTCTTGCGCTCCCAATTTAAATATCATGGTAACGCGCTGAAAATGATCGAAGAAAAAAGTGGAAAAATTAATTACTGATCGAACGGTCTAATTCGACCCGAAGTTCAGCGAAGAAAAAGGGGCACAAGGGAACAAGTTTGGGTGGGACACCATATACCGTCATGAAGGTAATCGTGTCCACTCCAAAACTCGTGAAGAGGATTTCCAGAGTTGAACATCCCTGATACTCCAAATATCAATGGCATGAAAAAGTACACTAACAGATAAATAAATAGAATGAAATATTTAATGACACCAAACAATCAGAAAATAAATAAAATAAAAAAAAATCAACCCGAATTTCAGGGTGCTAACACTTACCTCCGCCGTGTTCTCCGCTCCAGCGCCTTCACCCAGCCGCCGTGTCACCGGGAGCTCAACGCCGACCGCGTCGCCTCCAGCGCGCCGGACCACCCCGCGCCGCCGGAACCCTCCGCCCCTTCTTCCACCACACCGTCGCCTCACTCCGGCAATGACCGTGCCCTCTCATCCGCCGTAAGCGCCTCAGCCGACCCTCCGACGAGGGTCGACCCCGCGCCTCCTCTCTCCTCTCCTTCCGCTCGGCGTGCCCCAAAAGCCTGGCGAGCATCCGTCGCGCGCAGCACCACTCCGCTGCCACCGAGCTTCCTCCCAACGCCGGCCTCCGCCCGACGCGCCGATCGATCGACCGCCTCCGCCTCGGGCGCCTTCCTCCGCCGCGGGTCCGACCGAGTTCCCCAACGCCGGCACCGCTCCGCCCCAACCCGCGAGCGCCGTTCGTCGCTGTTGAGCGCGCCACCACCAGCGCCGCTCCGCTGCCTCCTTCCCTCATGTCCGTCGTCGCGCCACCTCAGATCCGCTCACCGGAAACCCCATCGTCGGAGTTCGTCAGCGCCGTCGGCCGAACCCTCAGGTGAAACTCCTCTCTCCTCCTCACTCTCTCGATATTCTCTCTCTCTCTCGTTTTGGTCAAAATAGGGGAATGGGTTTTCTGTGGGGATTAAGTAAGGTTATTGTTATTATTATTATTATTATTATCATTATTCTTATTCTTATTATTATTATTATTAAAGAGGGCTATAGTGTTTGGGTTAAATTGTTATTATTAATATTGTTATCATTATTATTAATTATTATTAGTTTTATTATTTATATACTATTAATAATATTAGTTTGTAAATATTATTAATATTTCTATTATTTTAATTGGACAAATATTTTCTAACAAATTTCAACTTAATTTTTAAAAACACTAAAATATTCTTTTTGAATTATATGTACACAAAGTTGACTAGTTATATTTTTAGGTCTAAATGATTTATAAGTATTATAAATTATGAAATTTATTTTCTCCCTAGAAAATCCTATTTTGACAAGATTTGAGTTTTTGCCTAAAATAACTTTTTGATCTACCTAAAAGTATTTTTTACTAACAAAAAGATAGTTGCCAAATTATATTTTCAAGTACGTGTAAATATTTTGATTAATAAAAAGATATTTTTCAAATTGTATATATAAAATATTTTCTAGTAATTACGTGAAAGTATTATAAAAATATTTTCTAAAATTTGTATATGTATCCAATTCCACCATTTCTTTTCGCCCATCACCAACTATCCTGACTGATCCACGTTCCTATGTCTTTGCGAATTTGGACCGATGTGCATCGACCATGGCTTGTGAATTATTGGGACAAAACAGGACTTGTTGGACCACCGCACCACATCGGGCAACCCACCAGGCAAGACAACTTGCCACTACTGTTTAAATTTCCTGCTCAATAACATGCATGTTGTGTTTAATTTCAAGTTGTTTCTTTCTAAATTATATGTAGATGAAAATTACTATATGTTATGCAATTGACTTATTGTTAAGGGACCACCGTATGTGCATTTCATAAACTGTTACGATGTGCCACGGATTGTGTGTGAGTGGTGAGTTGCATATAGCTTCGGACTTGCGTACCGACCGTACATCGGTGCGTATAGGCCGTGCGTTAGGATATAACTGCTAATAGATTGTTTAGAAGACTTGGAAGTTATTAAGGATTAAACAGTGTCGTAGAGACGATGCATGTATAGTATCATTGGGGGGAGGGGACAGTTATTAGCGTAGGGGCTACATTTTATTTTTACATACATTTTGGGCCGAGGGTGACTCTCATGAGCACTACCTTTTGCCCAGGCCGATTGCATCTCGGATGAGCGCTACTTGACGGCCACTCTCTATTACTTGCTTGCGTGAATCCGTTACAGCCCATGCGTAGAACGTTGTCCTCAAAGTGCATATCACCTAGAATGGGTAGGAACCTTTACTCATGCATACTTTTCTGTTGAGCTTTATTATTCAGTTTATTGGCATGATATTATGTGTCTTGTTACGTCCCTCTGAGGACCTGGTGATCTTTCCAGGTGTATATTTTCGTGATTTTTTGTAGGTGCTCTAGCTAAGGCCATTCCTTCCTTCGTGATGATTGCTTTTGGACTCGTCATGGCATCGCTCGACCAATCACTTTCTTTGTATATTTCTTCCCTATTTAAATTAGTTGGTAGTGGATTTGTTTCCGTCCAACGATTGTATACATGACAAACTCAAAGTTGCTTTTATATTATTATTTATCTTTGTGGATAAGATTTAGTGTCTTGGCTTTCTATATTTTACAGCTTATGTATACATACGAGCCGTATATTTACTCGTATGTATACAGCTGGCATGATACGTATCTAGTCTCAAGTATTTGGGACTGGGGCGTTACATGTTTTTGTGGTGGCCCATGCAGGTCTATGCCGTTTCGGTTACATGACTGTGCCGAACGGGCCTGCAAGATAGGATTAGAGTCTAGAATCTCATCCACTTACTTAACATCCTTTCTTGACTTCCAATTCCGAACTCTCGTTCGATCCCCTTGAATTGCATCTTGCTTGACTCCTTCTACCGTAAATTCTTAGTTTCGTGTTTAGTAAGATGACTACACTAGTATATGTCCATAGGTTAAACACATGGCTAGATGGACAATTAATATGCATTGAGATTTTATTTGAGTCATAAAGGCAATTATTTTCCTAGAAATATGATTTTTGAGGAATAGTTAATTCCAAGTTGGATAGTAGCATATTACCGCCAACGAAGGATAGTTGAAATTTTAATTTAAATTTACAAGGTGGTATACACAAGAGCATAGCTAGATCGAGAAAACAAATTTTTTTTTATGAATTTTGAAATTGTGAAATAGTTATGATTTATTCGGGACATGAAATCAACTTGAGAAATATCTTGAGTTTTTATATTGTGACACTTGATTTACGGTTAACTTTGAGTTTGGATTATAATATGATAAAGTTTATCTCGAGATTATTTAAAGAGTTTAAATTATAATTTTGTAGATGACTAGAGAGACGAAAGTTTAGAAGGGAGAGAACTTGGTTTTAAATTGCGCGTACGATTTATAAGTTTATTTAATTTTGAGTTGAAGAAATGATGGTAAAATTTTGTTTAAATATTTGGAGGATATGAAAGCGACTTTGAAGGAAAAATTTTAAATTTAAATTGTGTCATATGATCTATGATTTAAAAGTTAATTAGATTTCAAGTTTAAAGCCTTGATTATGGATATTTAAATTTCGGTGAAAAAAAAGAGATTTAATTGAGTTACATGATTTGCGATTGATTTACGGGCTAAGTGTTTATCTTGAGGTACATTTGAGAATTGAATTTTTTTTAAAAGTGATGGCATATTATGAAAATTTAGTTGTGCCGCATTAGATGATGAAGGTTATTGGGAATTTATTTAAAAGGAAATTAAACTTTAAGTTATGATTAAATACTTTATGGAGTATCTTGAGATTTTATTTCGAAACTGTTGAGGAACTTGAAATTTGAAATTAGATCATATATTGGTAGAGGACCAAGAAGCAAGCAAATGGGATACAAGTATTCCTCATTAATTGTGATGATAGTCGTACATACTCGAGTGTAGATAGTCATCGACCAAACCGGTGAACATATCTTTGACCCACTCGCCCTTCCCTCAAATCTAGATCTTTATTCGTGACCATCTAATTGTTTGAACTTATAAATGATTGGAATAATTTCTTTGACCATACCCTTACCTATGAGATTTTTTTTCTTCTAGAAACTGTACTCCTAATTTATTTTACCTTGATTTGTTAGAATCTAAGTTATCTTTATTTCATGCTTTAGCTCGGTCATTTATTTTGTCCGTTGATCATTATCTCATGAACTCCCACTATCTATTTTAAATTCTTTCGTGTCCTTTACCGTGACTTGGGTATTTGGAGCACAACACTAAACTTTTCCTTCCCACAAATTTCACATACAAGACCTAGACGAGTCCACCTTCATGTAGGCATATCACGTGCCACTAAAACACGTCTCCTTGTACTATAATTTCATGTTGCGACTTTCGGGTCAAAAAGACTGGACTCTAAACCCTACCGTGAAACCAATATACTTTAAACTATAGATGAGACTCGATCTCGACTCAAACCTTTTAACCAATATATGATTGTGATCTACTTAATTTTCTAGATGCGTAACTTGTGTTTCTTCTTGATTGCTTAACCCTGGTCCTTTCATTTTCATATTTTTATTACATTTACCACGACCATTGCATCTAACCGTACTTCCTCCCAAATTGTTTGCTTTACTCGTTAAGGATTTCAATTTTTAGTTTATGCAAAAAAAAAAATTCTCCTTTTATGATTTCCTTGTTTAAAGAATAGGAACTGGACCATGACACCCTTCGGTTATACATAGCTAGATTAGAGAACTCATGGAGAAGATAAATAGTTTAGCTGGTTAAGGTGATCATACGATTACAAGGTATATGTGAGATTTGACATAAGTTAAATATGTATGAACGCTATTAGATGAAATTGAGGAATGTGGTTTACGAGAATTAGTACTTCTCGGAAAAAAAAACTCTTTGGTGATTGATATGTATTCTTATTACGACGAGATGATTTCTACTTTCGACCAAATTGATTTAAAAGATATTGAATTTAAATTTTGAAGAGATTATGAAAGACGAAATTTAGCCTACGGAAGAAGAGAGATCAATATATATATATATATATTTTTTTTTTGAGATCAATATATATATATATATATATATATATATATATATATATATATATGTTGGAAGATGAAGATTAGAGATTTATTGAAGGTTCCCAAAATTTTTGAATTTTTATTATGAAAAATTAGATTTAAAAATATATTTGGAATCAAAGTGTTGAAAGTTGAGAGCAAGTATCAAATGGAGTATTGAAGAAAATGAAATGCGTTCAAGGAAATTTCAAATTTGGTAAAATATAAAATTTGAGAAGATTTGTGAAGAGCTGGTGATGATAAAAGCATTATTGAAAGTGCTTAAATTATTAAAATTGATGATCTTGAATGTAAGTTAAATATTGGGTTATTGATCAAATTTTGAAGCACTAGGGGTTGTCATCTATTTACGAGATTGCACATTTATAAGATAAATATCTTCGATTCCATTTAGATACTGAATGAGATGTCATGCAGGCGATCACTTTCTATTCTAAACCCGTGATTTTATTCTCCCAGTCCTCCAAATTGTAATTATTCCAAATTGCCTATTTTCATTGGATTCTGTTTTCGACTCATTGCTTAAAATATAGTCATGTTTTTTTTTTGCGTTTAAAAAAACTATCGTATCTTTCCCAATCCTACCTATCCTAGTTACTCCTAACTTTCGAGGACAAAATTTTTTTAAGTTGGGTAGGATGTAAAATTCCTAAATTTCTACTACAATTTTTTTAATATTTTAAATTTGTATTTTTACTTCATATTTGTACGTCGCGTGCGAATTTGCATTTTCCGTACCTTCTCGTCGAGTGCAAATTTGCGTGAGGAACATATTTTTAGAAAAACATTTTTATATAGCTCTCAAATAGCAGGTGATAAATATTTTCATTTATTTATTGATTGATTTATTTATTTAATTGTTTATTTTATGGCTAAAAGTCGCACAAAACATCCCATTGAGTTTTTCCCAAAAAATAATTTATTCAATTATGGTAATGATATTATAAATGTTTACTTGCAATTACATGAATCTAATTCATGTATAGATTTAAATGTCTAATTTTCAAAATTAATATTATACTAATTTTTACAAATTATAAGAAGATAATTCTAAACTTATTATTATTATTATTATTATTATTATTATTAAAGAGGGATGTAGTGTTTGGGTTAAATTGTTATTATTAATATTGTTATCATTATTATTAATTATTATTAGTTTTATTATTTATATACTATTAATAATATTAGTTTGTAAATATTATTAATATTCCTATTATTTTAATTGGACAAATATTTTCTAACAAATTTCAAATTAATTTTTAAAAACACTAAAATATTCTTTTCGAATTATATGTACACATAGTTGACGAGTTATATTTTTAGGTCTAAATGATTTAGAAGTATTATAAATTATGAAATTTAGTTTCTCCCTAGAAAATCCTATTTTGACAAGATTTGAGTTTTTGCCTAAAATAACTTTTTGATCTACCTAAAAGTATTTTTTGCTAACAAAAAGATAGTTGCCAAATTATATTTTCAAGTATGTGTAAATATTTTGATTAATAAAAAGATATTTTTCAAATTGTATATATAAAATATTTTCTAGTAATTACGTGAAAGTATTATAAAAATATTTTCTAAAATTTGTATATGTATCCAATTCTACCATTTCTTTTCGCCCATCACCAACTATCCTGACTGATCCACGTTCCTATGTCTTTGCGAATTTGGACCGATGTGCATCGACCATGGCTTGTGAATTATTGGGACAAAACAGGACTTGTTGGACCACAGCACCACATCGGGTAACCCACCAGGCAAGACACCTTGCCACTACTGTTTAAATTTCCTGCTCAATAACATGCATGTTGTGTTTAATTTCAAGTTGTTTCTTTCTAAATTATATGTAGATGCAAATTACTATATGTTATGCAATTGACTTAGAGTTAAGGGACCACCGTATGTGCATTTCATAAACTGTCACGATGTGCCACGGATTGTGTGTAAGTGGTGAGTTGCATATAGCTTCGGACTTGCGTACCGACCGTACATCGGTGCGTACAGGCCGTGCGTTAGGATATAACTGCTAATAGATTGTGTAGAAGACTTGGCAATTATTAAGGATTAAACAGTATCGTGGAGACGACGCTTGTATAGTATCATTGGGGGGAGGGAACAGTTATTAGCGTAGGGGCTACATTTTATTTTTACACACATTTTGGGCCGAGGGTGACTCTCATGAGCACTACCTTCTGCCCAGGCCGATAGCTTCTCGGATGAGCGCTACTTGACGGCCACTCTCTATTACTTGCTTGCGTAAATCCGTTACAGCCCATGTGTAGAACGTTGTCCTCAAAGTGCATATCACCTAGAATGGGTAGGAACCTTTACTCATGCATACTTTTCTTTTGAGCTTTATTATTCAGTTTATTGGCATGATATTATGTGTCTTGTTACGTGCCTCTGAGGACCTGGTGATCTCTCCAGGTGTGTGTTTTCGTGATTTCTTGCAGGTGCTCTAGCAAAGGCCATTCCTTCCTTCGTGATGATTGCTTTTGGACTCGTCATGGCATTGCTCGACCAATCACTTTCTTTGTATATTTCTTCCCTATTTAAATTAGTTGGTAGTGGATTTGTCTCCGCCCAACGATTGTATATATGACAAACTCAAAGTTGCATTTATATTATTATTATCTTTGTGGATGAGATTTAGTGTCTTGGCTTTCTATATTTTACAGCTTATGTATACATACGAGCCGTATATTTACTCGTATGTATACAGCTGGCATGATACGTATCTAGTCTCAAGTATTTGGGACTGGGGCGTTACACTCTTCTTCCTCCGTCCTGCAGCGCCGACGAGCGACGCGTGCCTTTCCCTGCTTTCCTGACCTTGGGATCCGTGCCAATCGTGCCCATCTGCGGTGCGCTGCCCAGCGTCCGTGGGCAGCGACTCCACCCGAACCGGAACATCTCTGCCGCGCCCACTCTCCGGTCAGCCGTGTCGTGCATCCCCAAATGGGAACACTCGGTCGTCCTTCTCGCAGAGCCCCTTCGTAAGTGTCGCCCCCTCCCTCTCTCTCGAACCCCTCTGCTCCTCTTTCCGTTCCTTCCCCCTCTAATCTCTCTCTTGCAATTTTAACACTTATTTCCAAACGGAGAGTTGATTGGTTGTTATATATTGTTATTATTATACTTTGTTGAGAAGAAGACAACAATAGCTGTTACTCCTTTCTTTCTTTTTCTTTTTGTTCATTTTTACTATTACCATCCTTTTATTTTAAACAAAGAATCAGTGCTTGAACTTTATTATTATTATCATCATTATTATTATTGTTATTATTTTCATATTTACAATTATTAAAGATTAACAATTGTTATTACTTTAGTTAGTATATAAATTATTACAAATAGCGCAAGTATGATATTTAATTTGTATTAATTATTATGACATAAAAAATCATTTTTATTATTTTATCATGGTTATCATTGGATATAATAATCTATTCAAAAATTTCTTGTAAAATACGTACAGTTTTATATAAGTATGATATTAGGGCTTGGCTCTACAACCTCAAAACTATAGTCTTAGCCTTAGATATTTTAGAGATTATATATATTTACTTCCTTCTCTAAAATATTTTTGATTAGTAAAAATATAGTTCTCTACCTAAAATTCCTATTTTGACAACCCTAGAGTGTTATTTTTAAAAAATATTTATCTAGACATATAACTGACTAATAAAAAAACGTAGCTCTAAAAAAATTGTGATATATATAAATTATTTTTCAAATAGTTATTTAAAAATATTTTGACTAATAAAAAGCTATTTCCAAGTAGAATGAATATTTTTTTTTCTAAAAAGGGTATAAAATACTTTTCTCCGTAAAATTTTCACTATATGTCAACCTGAATCGTAACTAATTTCCATGACCCTATTTCTCCGCGGCTTCAGACCTTTTCATATCAATCATGGCTATTAGACCACTTGAGACTTGTCAGAACATCGCACCACACCAGGAAACACACCAGGCAAGATACCTTGCCATTTATACTGTTAATAATTAGTCTATATTTTATTTATTACATATCACTGTTCATTTATTTCCAGTTCTTTAGCTGTACCATTATTACAGTTCATGATTTACAGCGTGCTCAGTGATATTAGCTTTACTTTAGTTATTATCCTTTGATTGCATATGGACTTAGAGTTAAGGGATCACCGTTTGTAGTGTATCGTATATACCTCAACTCAGTTGTACCACGAGTATGTGTGAGATGAGTAGCATGTAGAGGTCATTACATGTTGGCTGATCACCCATGCTCATGCGTTAGGGCAAACTGCTAATAGAGGCTTGTTATGAGACTTAGCAGTTAGTAGAGGTTTATGGTTGTAGATGCGACTTAGATAAGAGCATTGGATGGGAAGAACAATACCTGACGTATGGGCTTCTTTGCACTTCCCCGATTACCCGTGCGCTCCTCTGGAGATGCAGGCTCCAGGTTCCCTCTGATATTTTTCAGAGCGTTATGGACTTACCCTCTTACACATGATGCCCTCTGACGATCTTCGGTCGTTACGGACGTAGGCCCTTGGTGCCCTATATGGGGACTGTCACGACCCGCACCCACTTTTCGGGATACGAGTGCATGTCCAAGCCAGCATACGCCACAGAGTCTGCGGTAGAATGTTGTCACGGCCAAGATACACACAATCACAAAATATAACATTTATTGCTCATTCACATTTCTAATAGATTACAACATTTACAACATTTATATTTAAAGAAAGTACAAAGTCCCACAATAATCTGTTACAACAGTTTAAGTTATCTAACTAGTTTCTAGCTTCGACCTGTGAGTACACCCATGTCTCCCAATGCTAAATAAGCCACGACTAACCTGAAAAATGTTGGTTTTCAGTCAGGAATGGAACAAGCACACAAACCGACGACAAATTAAAAATACAATAGAATTTACAAGACATGAAAATAACATATGTAAGATGAAACTAGAAAGTAACTAGTGTCATGGCATTCCTAGAAACCAAATAGATCACTCTACGACCAGATGTATCAACTAGAGAAAAGCATGTAACTAGGATGTCATGGCAAGTGGTGAACAAACCAGGCAAAACAAGTAAAAGACAACTACTATATTTTTATTTGTACAAATACACTGGTTCTCCATGCCCGACAAATTCGGACATCCGTCTCCACCGTGTCGGACACTCCCGACCACACAGCAAACTCTGTTCCCCCATCGTCCCCGACTGCCAGCATCACCAACCCGGCTACCACCACATACTCGGCCATCACCCAGTCATCTCACCACAGCAGCATCGCCATCCCATTGGCAGCCCCACTACCGCCATCGTCACCACCACCACTACCAGATTTTACCACCCTGTCTTCGCTACCGACCGCCACAGAACACGCCACCACAATCGCTGTCACCCCAAAATCTGTCAACACCAACCCCGGCCAATCTGAGCCTTCTCAAGACCCGTCACCACCATCACAATCACAACCCGATCAAACCTACCACCGCCACGGCCATTCCCGACCTCAACCTTCCAACACCACCATCACCACAAAAAGAATGAAGAAAAAGGGGGAGAAACCTAACCTGGCCGACCGCCACCACACAATCGAAGATCCCCGACACCTCCGTCGAGCTTTAAACCCTGACCCGATCCGCTCAACGTCCACGTGCGGCTTCGTAAACCACGATGAGCTCTCTGCCGCCGGAAGCCCCCAAAACACCTCGTCTCCGACTCACCGCCCATGCACCTACCGGTCGAGCCACCGGGAGATATCCTCTCTCCGTCTCTTCTTCCTCTGTCCTGCAGCTCCGGCAAGCGATGCGTGCCTTCCCCCACTTTCCCGACCTTGGGATCCACGCCAGCCGTGCCCATCTGCGGTGCGCTGCCCGACGTCCATGGACAGTGACTCCACCCGAGCCGGAACATCTCCGTCGCGCCCTCTCTCCGGTCAGTCGTGCCGTGCAGCCCCAAATCGGAACACTCGGTCGTCCTTCTCGCGGAGCCCTTTCTTAAGTGTCGCCCCCTCCCTCTCTCTCGAACCCCTCTGCTCCTCTTCTTGTTCCTTCCCCCTCTAATCTCTCTCTCTCTTGCAATTTTAACACATTTCCAAATGGAGAGTTGATTGGTTGTTATATATTGTTATTATTATACTTTGTTGAGAAGAAGACAACAATAGCTGTTTCTCCTTTCTTTCTTTTTCTTTTTGTTCATTTTTACTATTACCATCCTTTTATTTTAAACAAAGAATCAGTGCTTGAACTTTATTATTATTATCATCATTATTATTATTGTTATTATTTTCATATTTACAATTATTAAAGATTAACAATTGTTATTACTTTAGTTAGTATATAAATTATTACAAATAGCGCCAGTATGATATTTAATTTGTATTAATTATTATGATATGAAAAATCTTTTTATTATTTTATCATGGTTATCATTGGATATAATAATCTATTCAAAAATTTCTTGTAAAATATATACAGTTTTATATAAGTATGATATTAGGGCTTGGCTCTACAACCTCAAAAGTATAGTCTTAGATATTTTAGAGATTATATATATTTACTTCCTTCTCTAAAATATTTTTGATTAGTAAAAATATAGTTCTCTACCTAAAATTCCTATTTTGACAACCCTAGAGTGTTATTTTTAAAAATATTTATCTAGACATATAACTGACTAATAAAAAAACGTAGCTCTAAAAAAATTGTGATATATATAAATTATTTTTCAAATAGTTATTTAAAAATATTTTGACTAATAAAAAGATATTTCCAAGTAGAATGAATATTTTTTATAAATAGGGTATAAAATACTTTTCTCCATAAAATTTTCACTATCTGTCAACCTTAATTGTAACTAATTTCCATGACCCTATTTCTCCGCGGCTTCAGACCTTTTCACATCAATCATGGCTATTGGACCACTCAAGACTTGTCGAAACATCGTACCACACCAGACAACACACCAGACAAGATATATTGCCATTTATACTGTTAATAATTAGTCTAAATTTTATTTATTGCATATCACTATTCATTTATTTCTAGTTCTTTTAGCTGTACCATTATTACAGTTCATGATTTACTGCCTGCTCAGTGATATTAGCTTTACTTTAATTATTATCCTTTGATTGCATATGGACTTAGAGTTAAGGGACCACCATTTGTAGTGTATCGTATATACCTCAACTCAGTTGTACCACGAGTATGTGTGAGATGAGTAGCATTTAGAGGTCCTTGCATGTTGGCTGATCATCCATGCGCATGCGTTAGGGCTAACTGCTATTAGAGGCTTGTTAGCAGACTTAGCAGTTAGTAGAGGTTTATGGTCGTAGATGCGACTTAGATAAGAGCATTGTGTGGGGAGAACAATACCTGACGTATGGGCTTCTTTGCACTTCCCTGATTACCCGTACGCTCCTCCGGAGATGCAGGCTCCAGGTTCCCTCTGACGTTTCCCAGAGCGTTATGGACGTACTCTCTTGCACATGATGCCCTCTGACGATCTTTGATCGCTACGGACGTAGGCCCTTGGTGTCCTATATGGGGACTGTCACGACCCGCACCCGCTTTTTGGGATACGAGTGCGTGTCCAAGCCAGCCTACGCCGCAGAGTCTGCGGTAGAATGCTGTCACGGCCAAGATACTCACAATCACAAAATATAATATTTATTGCTCATTCACATTTCTAATAGATTACAACATTTATAACATTTATATTTAAGGAAAGTACAAAGTGTCACAATAATTTGTTATAACAGTTTAAGTTATCTAACTAGTTTCTAGGTTCAACCTGTGAGTACACCCATGTCTTCCAAGGCTAAGGAAGCCGCGACTAACCTGAAAAATATTGGTTTCTAGTCAGGAATGGAACAAGCACACAAACCGTCGACAAATTAAAAATACAATAGAATTCACAAGACATGAAAATAACATATGTGAGATGAAACTAGAAAGTAACTGGTGTCATGGCATGCCTAGAAAGAAAATAGATCACTCTACGACCAGATGTATCAACTAGAGAAAAGCATGTAACTAGGATGTCATGGCAAGTGGTGAACAAACCAGGCAAAACAAGTAAAAGACAACTATTTATGTGTTTTGAAATATCTTGTTCGACATGTGAACGACTAAGAGGTAAATACGGCACCCTACACGTGTCATGTGCAGCTGCTATCTGTCAAGAATAGACATTTTGGGGATATTTCTGGGTAATCCACATGTCTACTAAGAAATTTTCCTGCCCAGCTAGTACTCATGGAGTCAAGTCGCAAGCATGGTAATCATGTAAATGACAGTCAAGAAGTACAAACAAATCCATGATACTAGTTCGTAGGACCACGTGTCATCAAGCAAGAGAGCATATGCATAAACATGAAATAAAAACTACTATGAATCGAAAGCAATCAGAAAGTGCACTTGCCTGAGGTCCTTTGCTGGTGAAATCGACAATTCCATTGAGTTCAGACTAGTCCGATTAGCCTAGGTCGATATGAGGGAGTTCAGTTTACAAGAAAATAGTAAATGTTCGATTAGTCATGATCGAGAACGATATAGTCTAAGAGAGAAATTTAATTTAGGAATAATTTTTAATTAGAAATATATATATACATATTTTAGAAAAACATTTAAAACTATTTAGAAGCCACATACTAAAACATATTTAGAAAGTAACCCATTATTTATCATTAGTCAAAAATATTTAGAGACAATTCTAGATCAATTAGGAATAAAATTATTTTTGAATATTAATATATGTACACATATAGGTTTTTAAAGTTATTACGAACATAATAAGTAATAAACCTCTTTAAGAAAATATTTATTTTATAAAGCTAATAAATAAAAATTAATAATAATAATTTGAAGAATAATACAAAGATTTATAGATATACCCATTTTAGAAACTAATAATAAATTACAAAATATTAATAAGAGAATTATCAAAATAATAATAACTTTGATAATATTTTTCCTGGAAATAAGTACCTGTATACGTATACGTAAATAAATACTGTTTGAAATACAATACTTATAAAATACACAAATACACACTAATCTACATACAGCACATACACCTACCGTTATTTCAATAAAATATTTACTAAAAGTTTTCCTCTCGGCCCAGGGCCCATAGCCTGGACTAGCCCATTCTAACCTACAACAAACGTCCAGATCACTTGAAACAAAATTGTAAAAAGGAAAGAAAGAAAGGGGGCACAGATGTTTTCGGTGTCTGTGAGTGAGTGAGTGAGAGGAACAATGAAGAGCGAGAGAGAGTAGATCCTCGTAAATTATCGCACTGCTACGACGGCTTCACGTAGCGCTCGGCGAGGGAAAGCAGTAGTGGGGCGGGATCCGGCGCCTGGTGATGACGATGGCTCGGCGGTCCACAAGTTGGTGGGGATCGCCGGACGACGCTGACTCGTGGTCGTGGACTGGCTGTGGCGAGCTGCTCGGGTGAGCATGGATACAACGCTCGGGAGGAGCTCGGTGCGTGCAGGACAGACACAGATCTGGTGGAGCGCTGCTCAGGCCAGGTGGCGGCCTGAAAGCTGGAGAGGTGGTCGGCTTCCGACGTTCAGATCTGAACTCGGGAAACGAAGATGGCACCGAACCGGTAACGGGAAGATGAGGCGACGGAGGAGAATCTCGGCAGGAAGCGGATGGGCGAGCATTCGGGTCGAACTCACCGTAGAGATGGCAGCGGATCGGGGTGGTCTGGCGGCAGTTGGGGATGCTCCGATCAGGCGGCAGTCTGGCGTTCGAGAGGCGGCGCACGGACGACCGGAGCAGAGACGACCAAGCGCGTCGGCACTCGCGGCTCACAGCGGAGAGACTGCTCAGTACGCGTGGCACCCGAAGCCAGCGGTATTCTCATCCGCTCACCATGACAGCACTGGTGGAGTTGGCCACAAAGAATCGGAGGCATCTATGGGAGGACGGCTCGACGTAGATGCACGCGCACGGCTGTGAGACGCTGGTCATGACGGTCAGTCGACCGAGGTCGACTCGGGACCGGCCACGACGGGGCATGGTAGAGGGTTCGTAGCGCGCCAGCGGCGTGAGTGTGGGCAGGTTTGGTTTTGATTTCTTCTTTGTGGTGTGTCATGATTGGTGTCGGACATAAAGGGAATGGTTATTGTGGTGATATGGTGTCCGGGATGGCGTGAGTGTGGGCAGGTTTGGTTTTGATTTCTTCTTTATGGTGTGTCATGATTGGTGTCGGACACAAAGGGAATGGTTATTGTGGTGATATCGTGTCCGGCATCCCGGACACGAAGTATGTACTATTGTGGATGGTATGTATGGACACATAATAGTGGAAAGGATATAGACACTGACACAGGGACACGAACTCGACACCATTATTTGTGTGTTGGTGGTGGTGAGTTTTGGTTGGTTGTGGTGGAGATGGAGGTCGGCGACCACGACAGTTGGGTTTTGGTAGGTAGTCCGGTGGAGGAGGCGATATCCACGAAGGTGGTCGAGTGCCAGGGTGATGGAGACGGAGGTAGGCATTGGGACAGGGGCAGGGAGGAGGAAGTGTTTGTGGGTGAGTAGGAGAATTGGCTATGATATGCATATATATACACGAGAGGGAGAGGTGTATATGGTGTCATATGGATAGGTTGCAAATATTCTTATCTTAATCTTTACACATATCCACAAATATTTCCTTTGAAGCGATCTTTAACACAATATTAACCTAATCAATAGTTCAGATACATATTTAACATTTCAAATATCTTTAAATCATACGAATTAAATCATATAACTTTAATTATATTATCAATCTTTATGGTAGCATACCAGTCAATAGATTTCAAAAACTAAATTAATGTGATCTAATACTTTGAGAATATATCTATTATCATCAAAATATTTTAAATCATATTTAAACTTAAATATTCGAGTATTTGATAGCCATAATAATTTGAGGTAGGAAATAGCATAAGTGGTAAGCTAAAGTATTCAATGTCGTATTTAAAATGAATTAGCAATCCTTTGTAGTATTTACAAGTCTAAGAATTTTATGAAATCAAGACATTTGAAGGTCCCAAATTACTAACCAATATTGTGTAATGAAATCATGAATTTCAAAGTAAATATTTTTCTTAAAACCAAATGGTACCTCCTAATAGTTTTCGAAAATAATAGCAAATAATGTTTATACTGTTTCAAAAGAGATTTATATCAAACTATAAAAAATAGGATAACTAAATAAATTTTTGAGATATTCGGAAGGAGAGGTTACAAATCTACCCACCTTAGAAATAAATTCGTCCTCGAATTTAAAGGTTACTAGGATAGGCAAACTTTGTTGATCGGCAAAAATAAAATAAAGTATGGTAAAATTATGATAGGAAATATTGATAAAATAGATGGGAAGAAGAATGCTCTAAAATATTCTCAAAGTTTGACACAAAGCCAATATTAACCTCAAGGACAATTCATCAATCAAATACCCTACCCACCTTAGAAAATTTATTCTTCAAAATTTCGAAGGGCACAATTAGTTCTGATTAAGAATATAATCAATGATTAAAATGAGTTAAATCGTAAATAAATAGATCTTGAAGAAAAAGATACCACGTGGCACGATTAAGATATAGTTAAAAGGGTCTAGCCACCATGGTCAGGGTATAAACGGAATAGGGTTAAGTTAAGCAAGAGTAAATTGTTAGCCATGATCAACTACTGTTAAAATTGTACAGACATGGTCAATGATCCAAGTTTAGACAATGTCTAAAAATGGTTAAATCACTTAGATACAACTAAGATGCAGTCACGATCAAGGTTAATCATGCAAGTCGCCCAAACATGATCAAAATTAAAATAGTTAGCACGAGCATGAACGTGGTCAAAATAGTCATGATCATAGAATCATAATTTTTGTATAGTTACGAATCTAGTGGAAGGGATTTAAAAAAAGGTTTAAGAGATGACGGTTCAAAAATAGAAAGATAAGGAAGAAGGAAGAACAACCAATTTATTGAGAAGATTGTGACTAGGAATAAAGCACAAATAAATTTGAAAACTTAATGGTCATATGTCAATAAAAGACGTAGTCTTTATGGTATTCGAAACTCGTAAACATAACCGAAGTCACCTTACTAAGAATTTATGCCTCACCAGTGTACAACTAGCTGCAATAAACTCTTGGTTCTACAACTCAAGTAATGATACAGTAACGAATACCCTATCAAATCTATCTATTCTTGACATAACAACTGAAAGATGAAATAGGACAACCAAGACATAGTTTAAGTAATGTTCGATCACCCATTCTTACATGTAATTACTTCAACTTAGGGGTCATGCCTCGCCAGTGCACTGCTGGCTGCAATGAACCCACAGTCTCCATAACTCAAATAAATGGCGACAGTGTGCTGCTGTCTTGCCATTGCGAGTCATCAAAAATTATTCCAACTATATTCATGAGTTTCAAAGGAGCTTTCTAGAATTCCAACAAGTTGATCATTATAGAATCTATTCTTGAAAATCAATTAGAAAATCAGATGATGGACTAGGAAGAAAATGACAGGAGGCAAGAGAGAGATAAATTTTTAATTTCTATTTCTCTAATATCCAAGATCAAGGAAAATATGTATAAAGGTCTATGTCTACCTACTATGAATATATTTGTACACTAGTATATATATATATATATATATATATATATATATATATATATATATATAGCCTAAATAAATTTCCAAAATCCCAAAAATCAATCTAAGAGAAGATTATCCTATTTTTAAGTAAAATATAAATTTAAATAGCAATAATATGTATATTATATTCAAAAAAGAAAAAAAAAATTATAGAAATTATTCACGATACTAAAAATGGACTAGCAGTATATATATGCACATCTATATATCCGTATGGACATCGTTGGTCTCATTACATGGCTACCAGGGCTTAGGTTGGCTTTGGGCTAGTTCGGAACAACTGGATCTCTTAAAAGTCGTATTGTTATTAGATAACTAATTATTTTATTTATAGAGATCGAGTCACAAATTTGCCTGGTTTTCATACTTCGAACACACTTAGGGCTCGGTCTTCCCTATCATAGCTAATACACTAGTCAAAGCACGTCACTGCACTATCCGTGCCATCCCTTCTAGTCATTTGGCACTCCAAAATCTAACCATGACCAAGACATTATATAATAATAATTAATTGAAATTAAATATTTATAAATTCCAAAAATTATATTTTAATTCAAATAAATAAATAAAGAAGATATTTTCAAAATTTTGGGGAGATGTTACAAATCTACCCACATTAGGAATACCACCAAATCAAAATACAATAGTGCATCCTTCTATGAGAATCATCTAATTAGAATTCGATGAGGCCTATGTAGCAACCTTAACTACCCAACTGTCAAATTAAACTAGGGACTCCTAGTCCTAACCATTCCTCTAAATTTGACTTACTCCTAGTTGTGAATGAGCATTTCCTAGTCGCAGGCTCGCAGTAGTACGACTAATATGGTACTACCACGAGTTCGCACAATTTGCGAAAACTGACCTGCATGGGCTACCACAAAAACTTGTCACGACCCATACTCGCTTTTCGGGATACGAGTGCGTGTCCAAGCGAGCCTACGCCGCAGTGTCGGCGGTAGAACGTTGTCACGGCCAAGATACTCACAATCCCAAAATATAACATTTATTGCTCATTCACATTTCTAATAGATTACAATATTTACAACATTTATATTTGAAGAAAGTACAAAGACTCATAATAATCTGTTACAACAGTTTAAGTTATCTAACTATTTTCTAGGTTCGACCTGTGAGTACACCCATGTCTCCCAATGCTAAAGAAGTCGCGACTAACCTGAAAAATATTGGTTTCCAGTCAGGAGTGGAACAAGCACACATACCGACGACAAATCAAAAATACGATAGAATTCACAAGACATGAAAATAACATATGTGAGATGAAACTAGAAAGTAACTGGTGTCATGGCATGCCTAGAAAGCAAATAGATCACTTTACGACCAGATGTATCAACTAGAGAAAAGCTAGCATGTAACTAGGATGTCATGGCAAGTGGTGAACAAACCAGGCAAAACAAGTAAAAGACAACTATCTATGTGTTTCGAAATATCTTGTTCGACATGTGGATGGCTAAGGGATAAATACGGCACCCTGCATGTGTCGTGTACAGCTACTATCTGTCAAGAATAGACGTTTTGGAGATATTTCTGGGTAGTCCACATGTCTACTATGATATTTTCCCGCCCAGCTAGTACTCATGGAGTCAAGTCACAAGCATGGTAATCATGTAAATGACAGTCAAGAAGTACAAACAAATTCATGATACTAGTTCGTGTGACCAAGTGTCATAAAGCAAGAGAGCATATGCATAAACATGAATTGAAAACTACTATGAATCGAAAGCAATCAGAAAGTGCACTTGCCTGAGATCCTATGCTGGTGAAACCGACAATTCCATTGAGTTCAGACTAGTCCGATTAGCTTAGGTTGATATGAGGGAGTTCGGTTTGCAAGAAAATAGTAAATGTTTGATTAGTCATGATCGAGAAAGATATAATCTAAGAGAGAAATTTAATTTAGGAATAATTTTTAATTAGAAAAATATATATACATATTTTAGAAAAATATTTAAAACTATTTAGAAGCTATATACTAAAACTTATTTAGAAACTAATCCATTATTTATCATTAGTCAAAAATATTTAGAGACAATTCTAGATCAATTAGGAATAAAATTATTTATGAATATTAATATATATACACATATAGGTTTTTAAAGTTATTACGAACATAATAAGTAATAAACCTCTTTAAGAAAATATTTATTTTATAAAGCTAATAAATAAAAATTAATAATAATAATTTGAAAAACCATTTGTCAAGTAAAAAATCCAAAACTAATAAAGCTCAACATTTGTGAAATCATAATATGTCTGATATCTATAGTCAAATGGGTCAAAGTCCAAAATTGTTTTTAAGGTAAAGCTATATTTTGAGAAATAGCTAGCAATTCTATAATATATAATCTTAAGTCAAAATCATATTTAGGTCAAACTATGATATAGACAGAAGGACATTATAATAATATTTCCAATCCATATTTAAAATACCCAAAAAAGAATAATACAATGATTTAAAGATATACCCATTTTAGAAACTAATGATAAATAACAAAATATTAATAAGAGAATTATCAAAATAATAATAATGTTGATAATATTTTTCCTGGAAATAAATACCTGTATACGTATACGTAAACGTAAATAAATACTTTTGAAATACAACACTTATAAAATATACGAATACACATGAATCTACATACAGCACATACACCTACTGTTATTTCAATAAACTATTTACTAAAAGTTTTCCTCTCGGCACAGGGCCCATAGCCTGGACCAGCCCATTCTAACCCACAACAAACATCCAGAACACTTGAAACAAAATTGTAAAATGGAAAGAAAGAAAGGGGCACAGATGTGTTCGGTGTCTGTGAGTGAGTGAATGAGAGGAACGATGAAGAGCGAGAGAGAGTAGCACCTCGGAAATCACAATGCGGCGGCGACGGCTTCGCGAAGCGCTCGGCGGAGGAAAGCAGCAGTGGGGCGGGATCCAGCGCCTAGTGATGGCGATGGCTCGGCGGTCCACGAGACGGTGGGGATCGCCGGACGACGCTGACTCGTGGCCGTGGACTGGCTGTGGCGAGCGGCTCGGATGAGCACGGATACAACGCTCGGGAGGAGCTCGGCGTACGCGGGACAGACACAGATCTCGTGGAGCGCTGCTCCAGCCAGGTGGTGGCCTAAAAACTGGAGAGGTGGTCGATTTCCGACGTTCAGATCTGAACTCGGGGAGCAAAGATGGCACTGAACCGGTAACGGAGAGATGAGGCGACGGTGGAGCATCTCGGCAGGAAGTATATAGGAGAGCGTTTAGGTCGGGCTCACCGTAGAGATGGCAACGGATCGAGGTGGTCTGGCGACAGTTGGGGATGCTCCGATTAGGCGGAAGTCCGGTGTTTGAGAGGCGGCGCACAGACGACCGGAGCGAAGACGGCCAAGCGCATCGGCACTTGCGGCTCACAGCAAAGAGACTGCTCCGTACGCGGGGTGCCCGGAGCCGACGGTGTTCTCGTCCGCTCACCATGATAACACCGGTGGAGTTGGCCGCAGAGAATCGGAGGCGTCTGTGGGAGGACGGCTCGGCGGAGATGCGCACGCACGGCTGTGCGACACTGGTCATGGCAGTTAGTCGACCGAGGTCGACGTCAGGACCGGCCATGGTAGGGCATGGTGGAGGGGTTGTAGCACATCAACGGAATGAATATGGGCAGGTTTGGTTTTGATTTCTTCTTTGTGTTGTGTCATGATTGGTGTCGGACACAAAGGGAATGGTTATTGTGGTGATATCGTGTCCGGCATCCCGGACACGAAGTATGTACTATTGTAGATGGTATGTACGGACACATAATAGTGGAAAGGATATGGACACTGCATAGGGAAACGAACTCGGCACCATTATTTGTGTATTGGTTGTATTGGTGGTGGTGAGTTTTGGTTGGTTGTGGTGGAGATGGAGGTCGGCGACCGCGACAGTTGGGTTTTAGGAGGTAGTCCGGTGGAGGAGGCGATATCCACGATGGTGGTCGGGTGCCAGGATGATGGAGACGGAGTTAGGAATTGGGACAGGGGAAGGAAGAAAGAAGTGTTTGTGGGTGCGCAGGAGAATTGACTATGATATGCATATATATACACGAGGGGGAGAGGTGTATATGGTGTCATATGGATAGGTTGCAAAAAGGTTTATTCTTATCTAAATGTTTACGCATATCCACAAATATTTCCTTTGAACCGATCTTTAACACAATCTTAACCTAATCAATAGTTCAGATACATATTTAACATTTCAAATATCTTTAAATCATACGAATTAAATCATATAACTTTAATTAGATTACCAATCTTTATGGTAGCATACCAGTCAATAGATTTCAAATACTAAATTAATGTGATCTAATACTTTGAGAATATATCTATTATCATTAAAATATTTTAAATCATATTTAGACTTAAATATTCGAGTAGTTGATAGCCATAATAATTTGAGGTAGGAAATAGCATAAATGGTAAGCTAAAGTATTCAATGTCCTATTTAAAATGAATTAGCAATCCTTTGTAGTATTTACAAGTCTAAGAATTTTTTGAAATCAAGACATTTGAATGTCCCAGATTACTAACCAATATTGTGTAATGAAATCATGAATTTCAAAGTAAATATTTTTCTTAAAACCAAATGGTACCTCCTAATAGTTTCCGAAAATAATAGAAAATAATGTTTATACGGTTTCAAAAGAGATTTATATCAAAATCTGAAAAATATTATAGGTAAATAAATTTTTGAGAAATTCAGGAGGAGAGGTTACAGGGACTATGTCGATCCTATTTTCAGCCAGGACTCATGCGTCGAAATGTTTGTTTCTCAACTGCATGTTCACTTTAGTACGGATATGTTACCCTACAGAGGTCTTGTCGCTTACTTTTATTTGTGGCATATTTTATATTCAGTATTTTAATGGCATGTTGTTTATTGTATCTTGTTACGTCCCTCTGAGGACCTGGTGAATTCTCCAGGTATGTCTTTTGTGGTTTTCGCAGGTGCTCTTGCCAAGGCCATTTCTTCGAGGATGATTACACTTGGATCGTATTCGCATCGCTCGACAAAATTTTGTTATCATGTATTTCACTACACCAAAACTGGCATTTCCTAACGACTATAAGCGTTCGGAAAAATATTGCTAACGGTTTTTACCGTTGGTAACTGGGCGTTGTAGGTCCTAAAAAATCAAGTTGCACACATCAACAAAGTCAGAAGATCAAGAAATGAATCTATCAAATGAACTGCGCAGACATCAGATTGCGCAGTATACAGATTACGCATACTAGATTGCGCACACTACCAAGTGTGCAGGCTGACGTGGCAAATAATCATCATTACCTGACACAATCAAATCTTCCTGACAGCTGACAGCGCGGAGAACGAGGTGACTGTTCGTTTAATCGTGCAGCACGGCGCTCGAGGACAGCTGGCAGCGCAATCCATGTTGGCGCAATCCATTCCTGCGCAGTTCAAGTTTGCGCAATTCAAAGCCAGCGTAATTCAGTTTGTGCGTTCTATCAACACAAATGACAAAATATACGTGGCATTCATGCCATCATTTGCTCATTATGTGGCAACCGTCTATACACGATCATGCGCATTTCAATCAAATGATGCCATGTGTCCAAGACAGTTGGCCCATGATCCAGCAACTGCCTGCGCAGTCTACTGTTGCGCAATCCAATTGCTGCACAATCCATCATACGCAGTCCAGAATAACTCAAAGTTATTTATTTCTCAGAACTCTATAAATAGAGTTTCAAGTCTCCATTCAAGGGGATCAGAGATCAAGATCAAGTATCAGAGATCAGAGAGTCCAGGAGTTCTTGCCCAAGTTTTACTGCATTCTTCCGAGGCTTTTGCCTTCAACTTTCGAGGCTTTTGCCTTCAGTTTCCAGAGTTGTCTTCAAACTTCAGAGGCTTCGTCTTCAAAGTTCACATCGTCCAAGGGATAAAGTAATCGTCTTCTAGATTGGATTCCTACAGTTGTAACTTTCCCAGAATTCTTGTAATCTTATTACATAGTTTGTATCAATAAAGTTCATACTTTTGTTTTTGCAAACAAAATAGCAACTCTGCTGGGGACGACTTTCTCCTCCGACGAGGAAGTAGCAACTCAATGTGACGTAGCATCTATTGGGAAGACGCAGAAGACGCTGGTTGTTAAAGTCAACCAGACAGCCTACGAGGCAATGCTCAACTCCAAAACCACTCCCCGTACTGCAGCCACTTCTGCCAAGAGCAAAGTGCGCTCAGTATGGGTCTCCAAGACTGCTGCACAATCTGGCAGTGTTGCCACCAAGATTGTTGCGCACTCTGTTGTGCAGTCTGCTAGCCAGACTAGTGCGCAATTTGCTGTGCCAACTGTTGCACAGTCTATCTCAACTACTGCTGTGTAGTCTGTTGCAACTGTTGCACAGGCCACTTCATATGCTGTCTTGTCAAAATACAAGACTCCTATGTCCCTGGCACAGTTGGCAGCAACTTTTTCTGCGCAAACCAACGCTCCAGCAACTAGAGTGCATCCCAAGCACCCTGAAGCAAGAACTCCTGATGCGCAAATCACATCTTCTGTGGCTAGAACCAGTGTACCCTTTACCAGAGTTTCTCATGCGCAAGTGGTCAGTGCACCATCCACCCATGCGCAAACTACTCCTGCGCAATTCAAGAGTAATAGCCCTTTGGCTAAATCCTCTTCTTCTCATAACAAAGGGAAAACCTCTGCTCCTCCTCTTAAGCACTCTGCTGTTCCAGCACAATTCACTGGGGGTAGTCCTTTGGCTAGTCCTCTTTCTCCTCAGATCAAAGGAAAAGGCCCGTTGGTCTTTTCTCAAACTTCCTTGTCTCATGACTTGGAAGATAACAAAGGGAAACGCTATTTAGCTATCCCCTCTTCACAAAATAAAGAAAAAGGCCCTTTGGTATTTTCTCAATCTTCTTCAGTCTTTACCGTAAAAGATCAATCTGAACGTGCTTCGGCACCAGTCAGTACAAAAATTCCTTCAAATAAGGATTCTTCTTTCCTTTATGACAAGGGAACTTATACTGATCAAAGAGGTATTCTGCCTACCCGGTAGCAGAATTCCAAGACCTTCCAACTTTCAAGATATTCCGTTCCAAATAGAGAAAACTGTTGGTGTCTCAAACAGAAACCCCTGGGGGTGAATTTGCAGATCTAAGAACATATCTTAATAGGCCAACTTCGGCAAAACGTAAACAGCTAATGCCGAAGATCAAACCTCAAAGACAAACTTCCAGGAGCAAAAATCCTGACACATATGCCAATGAGGTGAGCACTTCCTTGTACACACAGGGGACAAGACATTTGAAAAATCGGAACCATGTTCCAAATGTTGTTAAAGAACACATTCCTCGAACCTTTCTCCGTCCCGACATAGTTTCTGACCTTCGAGAACATCTCAGGCAAAAACGGGATAATGTCTCGACATCTTCAGTTCAATCATCTGATAATCATTGTAATCATAAAGTTATCATCCAATGTTGTTGTCAAACAACAAAACGATCTGTCTTCGATCGTTTAACTTTTGCTAAATCCGAACCGATGTCAGAGGATGAAGACGAAGTCTTGTACGCTTCTGTCAACATGACTTCCCGAGACACTGGGGGTAGAAAATGTTCCAAGCATGGTAAACCTCGCAAACCAAGCAAGCGGTATTTGGATCTACTCTAAGAATCTTCCGAGGGAGTATTCCAACATATCCGTTCCCGAAGCCGAGATACAATCAGTCAAAGGAATCTTCCTCAAGATCCTTCTAGTTATTTCTCTATTTCTCAGTCAGGAGACGATTCTTTCTCTGACTACGATGCATACAGTGAAAGCTCTGAACAGACAGTGTCCTCCACTGTACCAAGAGAAGTGACAACTTATGTTATCAATGAAGATCCAGATGCTTCAACTTCTGCAAATCAAGAACAGCGTATAGCTGCACTTGAAGACAAGCTGAAGACCATGGCTGAAATGGTTGCTAGTATGCTCTCCATCATTGTGGCACAACATGCCACACCACCGACTGTACCTACTACAAATCCTGAAATTATTGCATCATCGGTACCTGTCAATGCAGGGCTGGGGGTAGTGTCTCTTCAAATGCCTCCTGTACAAGTGTAAGGTCAAAATACACCCAGTCAGTCAGGGGCTGGGGGTAGTGCTTATAATGCTGTTCCTCCTCCTACCACTCTGACTCAACCTGTTCCTTCTTCATCATCAGAGGACGCCATTGAAGCTGTCAAACTCTTGCGAACTCAGTTCGAAGCCTTCAAAGAGAAGGATAACTTGCAAAGGCTGGGAATCAAGCAGCCTTACCCAGTTGAATGGAAGGAAGTCCCATTTCCTCCTAAATATAAAATCCCGACAATCTTTCTCTTCGACGGCAGTACCTCACCAAGCCAGTTCATCAATCACTTTGAGGTAATGACTGTTCAACTCCAACCAAATGACGCTCTTCTTACCAGAGTGTTCGTCGGTTATTTAGCCGGCGTAGCATACGACTGGTACAGAAGTTTGCCCGATGGTTATATCACTTTTTTTTAGGTCTCAAGCAAATCTTTTTGGAACAATTCTATGAGGGATTCAATGACATGACTATGTCTGCCCTCAATAAAATCAAACAGAAACAAAATAAAACTGCTGAAAGTTTCATTGAACGGTTTCGTCGAGAAGCCTTGAAGATGCCTCCAGGAACTCCTGCTGCTGTTACCATAGACACCTGCAAGGCAAATCTCTTGCCTATTATTAGCATGTGGACAGGTTCAACTCAATTCCAAGATTGGCCATCTTTCATCGTTAATGCCAAAGCAGCTGAAGTAAGTGCTGAGAAATTCAAACAGCTGGGGGTACAAATGTCTAACCCAGATCGTGACGAACATCAAACATCAGGTGGCGGTAATCGTCAAAACAACTGCAAGAACAAAGAGACTCTGAACATTAATTTGAAGAGCAAAGAGTCCTTGGCTGTCAACGTAGCTCCGCCCACGTCTACTTCCACTCCTTCTGCACCTCAACCAAGGGAACCTCGTCCTAAGGTAGAATATTCTTTTGATGAGAATGACACTGCAAGCGTCTTTGATTGCTTACTCAAAAGCAACAAGATCCAGCTCCCAGACCCAAAGAAGCCTGATGAAGTCGGTAAGACCGATCATCCTAAGTATTGTGTCTACCACCGATTCATTGGACATCCTACTCGAGCATGTTATGTGCTCAAGGGTAAGATTCAAGAGCTTGTCAATGCTGGCGTTGTCACTCTTCAACAAGATGAGAAGACTGTTACCGCCAACTTGGTCTCGGTCCAGTTCGGTAACTTTCCCCCGCAGATGATACAGCATGGTATCATTCCCATTCCGAAAGCTACTCTTGAGATTGAAAATCTCCCTTCTCCACCAAATGAAGGTCTCGTTCCTTTGTCTCTTGACAATGGCGAGGTTATGTGGATCCATCCCGATCTTGCTTCAGAGTTCGAAGTTCTCTCTTCTTCTAAGAAGAAAGATCGCTCCAAAGGCAAAATAAAGATTTGCAACATGGTGTCTTTTGATCCTATAGTTGATGAAAAAATCCTATTGGGCACTAGATCAGGGAAAGCTTATCTGAAAGATTATCCTGAAACTCAAGAGAATCCTGTCTCTTCTTCTGAGCCTGCTCTAGTACAACCTGTTTCTATTGAAGAAATCCCTTCTAAATCCTCACCGATTGTAGTTCCCATTCCTCCCAAACCAGTAGTTGCTGATAAAGGCAAACAACAAGTCCGTTTTGATAAGCCTTTGAAGAAATCATCCTCTACAGGACTTAAAAAGCCTTATAACTTTGATATATTGGCTCAACTAGCCAATACACCAGCAAGGCTGTCTATCTTTGAACTCTTGCGTCTTTTCAAAGAGACGCAAGAAACTCTAAGTGAAGCTCTCATGCAAGCTGAGACTTGTCTAGCCCTTCTCAAGAAGCCAGAAGCAGAGCCTGTCTCTTGTCTCCATTGTCATAGTGTTCTGGAGTTAATTCTGAACATTACTTTCACGCAAGATGATATGCTACTTGAAGACAATAGGCATGATCGTCCTCTCTACTATACAGGGTATGTCGACTCGATGAAAGTTGATCGTATCTTGATAGATCTAGGATCTGCTCTCAGCATTATGCCAAAGACAATGCTCGATGCTCTGAAAATCCATGTACATAGTCTCTCCAGTACAATCACTACCATCCTTGGATTCAATCAGAGAAGGAGTGAACCTTTGGGCAAGATTCGGTTAAAACTCCAAATAGGTAATCTTCGCACAAATGCGACTTTCTATATCATTGACAATCATGGTTGTTCTTACAATGCTCTATTGGAAAGACCATTCCTACATGAGCATAATATTGTTCCATCAACTCTTCATCAATGTTTTAAATATGTTGATGATAAAGGAGAGGTACAAAAGGAGGTCGCTGATCTCTATCCTTTCAAAGGCGTTGAAGCATACTGCAATGACGCTCGTATGTACAAGGATGAATTCATGAAGGTTGTGCTAGCCTTAGATACTGAAGAAGACCAAGAAGCGATGCCTAAAGACACTCTTATTATACCTGTTAAAGGACGTATTTTCTATCCTCAGTCTTCTAAACCATTGGCTATTCATTTGCCAGTCCAGAGGCAATCTACTGATGGCGATCAGGATAAAAGGGAGCTCACCTCTTCTGAGCCACTTGTTATCGACTTACGTCGTAACAAGGACAAAAAGTAGCTCACTTCTTCTGAGCCACTTGTTGTTGATTTAACTCATAACAAGGAAAAAAGAGAGCTCACTTCTTCTGAGCCGCTTGTCATCGACCTTCATCGTAACAAGCCTCCTCCACGTTCTTCTTCTCCCCCTCTTGTAATCAATCTGACCAAGTCTGCTAAGGCTAAAGGTCCTGCTGTAAATACAGATGTACAAATTAATGAAAAAGCATCTACTTTCTAGTATACTGATGTTATTTATCATACTAAATGCTATTTGGATATGTTAGATAGCTTCAAATTATTTACCATGGGAGTTGTACAATCTCTTCAAACAGAAGTTTCATGTGAACACCCAAAAGATGCATATCGTATTGTTCCTGCTCGCAAGAAAGGTGAACGTCCAATACTTTTTAGTAAAGGACCGGAACAAAAATTCAGCTATACGGATGATAGCAAAGTTAACGACACGGGTCATCTTCAATTCCGTCGTTACAGTCAACAATCAAAAGATATCATCCGAAAAATGGGCTATGACTTCAAAAGTGGCCTCAATTACGGTAAAGGTAGACGAACTCCCATTCGTACGACTGTTCCGAAAGGAAAGTCAGAAATGTACTACAGCAGGACTAAGAAAGGTCTCAGATATGTTTCTTCTCCGATTTTATCTCCAGCAGTCTCTGACTCCGACAGTGAAGAACGCTCTAATTCTTCTGATTCCAGATCTTGGGATTCTGACACACCAGTATCGGTGAAGTCCATCGATTGATCGTATCCTCCAACATGGCCTCCGCTGAACTTCCAGAAAGCTACGACGAGGATGTTAAAGAAAATCTTGAAATAGATCCTTGGGTTCAACACATGGATAATCAATGGGTACTTCGCTTTGAACAGCGAGAACCTCCTACTGAAGATCAATTAGTACAAGTTGACGTAGGCGAAAGCGGATCACCTCGTCCAATCTTCGTCAGCAAGAATCTTCCAAAAGTAGATAAATAAGAGTTGATTCTTCTTATTAAAGAATACATCGATGTCTTTGCCTGGAGTTATGAAGATATGCCAGGTTTAGATCCCAAAATTGCTACGCACAAACTGAACATTTTGCCCAATGCAAAACCAGTTAAGCAGCAACAACGGCGTTTCAAACCAGAAATGATGGACGCGATCGATGATGAAGTCAAGAAGCTCATCGCTTGTGGCTTTATTCGAGAAGAACAACATCCTGACTGGGTGGCTAACGTTGTTCCAGTTCTAAAGAAAATCGGCAAAGTTCGAGTCTGCATCGACTTCCGAGATCTTAATGAAGCATGTCCAAAAGATAAATTTCCTCTCCCTATCACGGACGTCATGATTGACAATACTTGTGGGTTTGAGCGAATATCTTTTATGGATGGATTCTCTGGATATAATCAGATCAAGATGAATCCTGAAGATGAAAAATATACCTCTTTTCGTACTCCTCGTGGTATCTATTGCTACACAGTAATGCCATTTGGTCTCAAGATCGCTGGTGCAACTTACCAACGGGCTATGAGTACTATATTTAAATATTATCTTCGCAAAACTGGTGAGTGCTAAGTTGACAATATCGCCGTCAAAAGCCGTCTAAAGGAAGATCACATCCAAGATTTGAGAACAATTTTTAATCTCATGCGCCAACATCAACTCAAGATGAATCCCACCAAGTCATTCTTGGGTGTCTCTAGTGGTAAGTTTCTCGGCTTCGTCATTACCTCTAAGGGTATACACGTGGATCCCGAGAAGATGAAAGCCATTCAAGAGATGCGTCCTCCACGCAACCAAAAAGAGCTACGAGGATTTCAAGGTCGACTTGCGTACATCAGGAGATTCATTTCGAACTTGTCTGGACGCTGCAGACCATTCACTCAATTAATGAAGAAGGGTATATCTTTTATTTAGACTGAAGAATGTCAACAAGCATTCGACGACATCAAACGATATCTCATGAACCCACCAGTCTTGGTGACACCAATCTCAGGCATTCCATTCTTAATGTACGTCCGTGCTATGGATCATTCATTGGGTGCTTTACTCGCCCAAAAAAATAAAGATGGTCATGAACAGGCCATCTACTATCTCAGTCGTACTATGATTCGTACTGAACACCATTATAGTCCGGTTGAAAAAAAATGTCTAGCCCTTATGTTCGCTGTTCAAAAGACAAGGCATTATATCATCGGTCAAACTATTCATGTCATATCTCGAGTTAACCCTCTTCGAGTACTCATGAAAAAGTCTAGTACACTCAATTCTCGGCTGGCTACATGGGCCATTTTGCTCGCCCAATATGATATGATATATGTTCCACAAAAGTCTGTCAAAGGTCAAGCATTGGCAGATTTCTTGGCGGCTCATCCCGTACCAGAAACATCCAAGCTTTACGATGAAATTCCGGACGAGACGCTAGAAGTCAACCTGATCTCTGAAGAATTTCCGACTTGGCGTCTATTCTTCGATGGTGCATCCAGAATTGGACCAAATGGTGCCGTTGTAGCAGGAGTTGGAGTTGTTCTTGTTTCCCCAAACGAATTAACCATCTAAAGAGCCTATTCTCTAGATGAACCCTGTTCCAACAATGTAGCAGAGTACAATGCCCTACTCATCGGCCTTCAGCTAGCCAAACAATTGGACATTGAATATCTCGAAGTCTACGGTGATTCTAAGCTGGTTATCAACCAGGTTAGAGGAATTTATGAAGTCCGTCATCAAGATCTGGTACCTTATTATGAAGCAGCAATCAACATAGCTACATCATTCAAAGCTTTCTTCATCGACTATGTTCGATGAGCTTGCAATACCGAAGCAGATGCCTTAGACAATCTTGCAGCTGTCCTAGCCATCCATATCAAAAGACAGCAGGTGGTGGTTATCTCTAACCGAGAATTATTTAGCGTTGAAAACAATCATAATATTGAATTCAGCAATCTTGCTGAAGTCAATGTTATCGATGAAGACTGGAGAACTCCTTTCATCGACTTCGTGGTTCATGACATACTCCCCGAAGATCCTAAGGAGGCTACGAGCGTTCGTCGACGATCTCTCCGATTCTACTACAATCAAATCACCAAGACACTCTATCGGCGAACTTATGACGGTCTTCTCCTACGCTGTCTCGCTGGTGATGAAGCAAAGCAAGTGTTACACGAAGCTCATAACGGTGTCTGTGGTGCACATCAACCCGGTCCAAAATTGCAGGATCGCATTCGACGCATGGGTTACTATTGGCCCTCTATGGTATCAGATGCCATCGAATATGCAAGGAAATGTCGAGCTTGTCAAATCCATGCAGACTTCATTCACCAACCATTGGAATTTCTTCATCCGACTGCTGCTTCCTAGCCTTTTAAAGCTTGGGGTATGGATGTTATAGGTCCCAATAATCTGCCTTATTCTAGAGGACATCGGTTCATACTGGCAATAACGGACTACTTCTCCAAGTGGGCTGAAGCTATACCTCTGGTTGAAGTCAATACCAGTAACGTCATCAACTTCGTTAAACACCACGTCATATACAGATTTGGTGTACCCCGAAGAATCATCCATGACAATGGACCTCAATTCATCAGCCAGAAATTTACCAGATTCTGCGATGATCACCGGATTGACAATGTCGCCTCGACTGCTTACAATCCTGCTACTAATGGTTTAGCTGAAGCCTTTAACAAAACCATCATCAAGCTCCTCAAGAAGTTCGTATCTACTAACAAACGAAACTGGAGCGAAAAGCTTGGTGAATGTCTTTGGGCTTACCGGACTACGGTTCGTAATCCTACGGGCTTTACAGCTTTCTCTTTGGTGTATGGTTGTGAAGCTGTTCTTCCTCTGGAACTACAAATTCCTTCTTTAAGGATTGCTATTGCTAATGAGCTCACTATAGAAAATAATGATCTTCTTCGACTTCAAGAATTGGAGGCACTCGACGAGAAGCGGTTAATGGCTCAGCAGCATATTGAGCTATATCAAGCCCGTATCTCGAAGACTTTCAACCGCAAAGTTAAAGTCAGAGCCTTCCAACAAGGAGAACTTGTTCTAACGGTCAGACGTCCTATGACTATGACTCACTTGAGCAAAGGCAAATTCGATGCGAAGTGGGAAGGACCTTATGTTGTCAGCAAAGTCTTTTCAAATGGAGCATATCAACTCGCAGAATTAGATGGTAGGGTTGCAATGATGCCTATCAATGGCAAATTCCTCAAGAAATACTATGTATAAATGTAACAAAAATTTATGTAAATATGATCAGACAAGTCATAAATAAAGTTTGATTTTTATTTCATCATAAATGATGTTACATGATATCAAGGAAGATCACTGTCATCCTTATCGACATTGGGACGCGAACCACTGCCGTCCTTCTCAAAGACACGGTCAGCAAAAGAGCCGAGAACCTCCTTGCTGGAGCCCACGAGGAACTTGCAAGCAGCTATCCTCATGGCTTCCTCTTCTCCAGTCCTTCTCGGTTCAAGCATAAAGTCCAGGATGTCTCGCGGTGGCTTGGAAGCAGACGAACCTTCACCTGCTTCTGCTTCCTTTGGCTGAACCGGATCGGCAGGGCGTTCTTCAGTGCCCTTCTGAACCTTCGGGGCAACTTCAGCCTTCTTGGGAGCTTCTCCAGACGACATTTTATGTTGAAGAGTGGAAGTGCTCATTCCTGTCATATTTTTGTCATATTTATAAGCAGAGATTCCTCAAACAACGAAGTGACACATTCATCCGACGGTTCGTCCGTTCATTACCCCCCGACGGTTCATCCGTTCATTTATTACTAACCGACGGTTCATCCGTTCATTTATTACCACTTGACGGTTCATCCGTTCATTCATTACCACTTGACGGTCCACCTGACGGTTCACCCGTTTATTCATCATCACTTGACGGTTCATCCGTTCGTTATCATCCATTTTTGACGGTTTGTCCGTTTATTTCATCATTTGACGGTTTTTCCGTTCATCTCACATGCATTGACGATTCATCATCGTTCATCATCTACATCAGCAACTTATCGTTTTCGATTAAGTTGTCAATTGAAATAATAATATTCGATATATTCTGTCACGTCCATATTATCTCTGAGCAGATATAATGAATATAATTATTTTCCTACAAAATCATCAAGAAATATATTATGTCTTGCACCTCTGAATATATTTTCTATCTCTATTATTTATATCTGAACAAGATATGCAACAAATAATGGAGCCATCGAGATCGTCGGAGAAGAAAGGAAGAAAGAGCTTGGAAATTTTTCTCTCAAGTGCACGAAGAAAGCAAGTAAAGAACACTTCGAAGGAATTGAAGAGCTATTTATAGTTTTTCAAATCGAAACGGCCGCCTTAGATTGCGCCTAAAAATGGGGCTAATCCCTCAGATTGTGCAGACAGCTCACTACATGCGCAAATTGATTTCAATTTCAAAATTCAAAGTATTTCAAAATTTTGAATAAATTCAACTTTCGAAAACTTTGAAGGGGGTCTTGTAGGTCCTAAAAAATCAAGTTGCACACATCAACAAAGTCAGAAGATCAAGAAATGAATCTTTCAAATAAACTACGCAGACATCAGATTGCGCAGTATACAGATTGTGCATACTAGATTGCGCACACTACCAAGTGCGCAGGCTGACGTGGCAAATCATCATCATTACCTGACACAATCAAATCTTCCTGACAGCTGATAGCACGGAGAACGAGGCGACTGTTCGTTTAATCGTGCAGCACGGCGCTCGAGGACAGCTGGCAGAGCAATCCATGTTGGCGCAATCCATTCCTGTGCAGTTCAAGTTTGCGTAATTCAAAGCCAGCGTAATTCAGTTTACGTGTTCTATCAACACAAATGACAAAATACACGTGGCATTCATGCCATCATTTGCTCATTACGTGGCAACCGTCCATACACGATCATGCGTATTTCAATCAAATGATACCATGTGTCCAAGACAGTTGGCCCATGATCCAGCAACTGCCTGTGCAGTCTACTGTTGCACAATCTAATTGCTGCACAATCCATCATGCGCAGTCCAGAATAACTCAAAGTTAGTTATTTCTCAGAACTCTATAAATAGAGTTTCAAGTCTCCATTCAAGGGGATCAGAGATCAAGATCAAGTATCAGAGATCAGAGATCAGAGAGTCCAGGAGTTCTTGCCCAAGTGCTACTGCATTCTTCCGAAGCTTTTGCCTTCAACTTCCGAGGCTTTTGCCTTCAGTTTCCAGAGTTGTCTTCAAACTTCAGAGGCTTCGTCTTCAAAGTTCACATCGTCCAAGGGATAAAGTAATCGTCTTCTAGATTGGATTCCTACAGTTGTAACTTTCCCAGAATTCTTGTAATCTTATTGCATAGTTTGTATCAATAAAGTTCATACTTTTGTTTTTGCAAACGGGCGTAAGTAATTGTTCTGACGCTTTTCCTAACGCTTATAACCGTTAGAAAATCCAGATTTTCCTAACGATTTTTTCCGTTAGGGAATTCAACTTTACTAACTGTTTTTCCCGTTAGTAATTTTAATTTACCAATACTTTCCTACCGTTGGCAAATTAATTTTGCTAACGGTTTTTACCGTGACTAAAGTTTTGTTACTAATGGTGAAAAATCGTTAGTAACCATATTTTTCTAACGCCAACAAAGTGTTGGCAAATTAAATTTACTAACGGTAATATACCATTGGCAAATTCACTGTTCTAGCAATATAATTTTCATTTCTAACAGTAAAAAACTGTTAGGAAAGTGATTTTCCTAACAGTAAAACAATGTTGGAAACATTAATTTTCTGTAAATGATTATTGCAAAAGATGTAGCACATTGCAAGCAACGAGATATTTATTTTATTGCCAAAATCCTATAATTCAAATTCAAGATTTCCAATCACGATATACACCATCAACTAAATAACTCATTTCAATTAAACACTACATTTTTCAAAGAAAATTTAAGTTCATGTAACTTGATTGTACTTGAAAATATATCAAAATTCTACATAACATAAAGTTCAATAGATCAGTCAAAAGTTAAAAAAATACTACATATTTTGCAAACGATACTTTGGCCAAATCACAAAGCCTCCATCGGCTATATCACAAAGTTTGTAATTTCTATCTTGTGGACCCTTAAATATCGGTGCTTCTGGATCTATTACCTCAGTCACCCAAACGACACTTTCTCCATCTTGTACCATTTTTCTTTGATAAAAAATGGCGCGTGTTGCTAGGTATCCCTTAGCCACCTCCTTTAAATCCCGTGAAAGCAACATAACATATTTCTTTCCTTTGTAAGACGAACCAACGTTGTTGGTCGGGATGTTAGGGCTAGCAACATTGTAGGTTGGGACGTCAGGACTACCAAGTGCAGCTTGACTCTGCTGTGTGTTGGAGGCTACTTCCGTCCTTGGGGTCACATTGCCTCTGCATTAATTTTGTTGCATATTCATATTTTGTAGCATATTCTGTTGCATATTCATAAAAGCAGCATTCATTGAAGCAGCATTGAATTGATAGCATCAGTCACTTGATTTTGTATTTCCATTTTCCACGAACGCAAGTCTTGAACGTCTTTTTGACTTGCTATTGCTTTAGTAGCCTGTGTCATTTTCATTTGCTTCACGGAGGAGGTAGAGTTGACTGCACGAAAATAACTCTTCTTTCTTTCTGGCCCAAAAACTTCAGCAATCGGATCACTCTCAAATTCTTCTAAGCTTACAATACCATCGCTACCATATCTTGCTTGTAATTTTTGCCTCTCTTCTATGGCTTCAATTAGAGCCTGTATTTTCATATAAGAAAGTGACATTCAGTCCAAATTAATATAATACAGAAAAATTTCAAAAAATAAGTATTGACTGCACACACTAAAATGCCTACTGTAGCTAGCTACCAGTACATGAATAGAAATATTAACAAATGGAGCAGTAACATCAGTTTGAATATGAATAGAAACATTCAAATGGAGCAGCAATATCAGTGAAAAAAGGAATGATACTTCCAAACTACAGACCATCTTCATAGAACAAAGGTTAACACATTGTTAGAATCTAGAATAAGGAGCTAATTTCAATAAATGTTTAATAATCTAGCTTGGCTTGGATTTCAGAACCCAAAGGGCAGTCCTAGTATTTTATGATCAGGCTACCATTGGATACTGAAATGCAAAACATGCCGAATTCTGAGAAATTACATCATACAACTACATATTGTAATCTATACAATTACATTCCAATACACACAAATAAGTGATGAATCAAAATTAGTAATGAAGGGAAGCAACATCAAAGAGTGAAAGTATTGTAGTTGCAGGAGTTGCTCGGACTAGAGCAAGCCAATCGATGGCTGAGGCATTATATGGTACCTGCTAATGTAACTGATGACCCTTCTTTGTCGTGAATCAAGTTCATGGATGGAACTCGCAAATGTCGATAAATTGCTTCGAGGTCATACTCAGTCATTTTATCAGGTAATTGATATTTGTTGATGAGCAACTTGTTTGGCAGGTTGAAGCAATATATTGGTTTGCAAATCAAATGTCTCTTAATTTTTGTCTAATTGGACTTCTTGGTTCCAAAGCACACAAATGACATGTAAAAAATATTGCATAATTCTGTTCAAGCTTGATTATCTTGGATATGCTAGATTTTATTATCCCATGATGCTGGCAACAAGCGGCAACATGAACGTGTCACAATTTTCCTATTTGCAAACAACTCTATACTTCTAGTTGGGTACATGTATAACACATGCTATCTCACGCTGAAGGTTACTGGAGCAGAGACTTTTCTTTTTATTATAGTGTGATGATGTATCAGCTCAACAGATTCTTAGGTATGCCTTATCTATATAGAGGCATATCAGAATGTTGTCTCATATCCATGTCCGAAGTTCTTACTTTTTGAAACCTAGGTGCTTGTTCTTTTTATCTTATAGTGAATTAAATATTGACTTGTGAAGTAATTGCAGATGATATTTTCTAGTTCTTCCATATATTGTACAACGTGAGCCTTCAAGGCATTTGAATCTTCATATGAAACAAGCTATGTTACTGTGACATTCGAATTGATAATAGGATATTTAGGCTTCACAAAATTAATTCATTGTTTCGTGTTATAAAAGTTCTATGCAGACATCTTTATCTCAAACCTAACACACACATAGACAGAGAGAGATAGAGACAGACACTAATTTAATGAATAGTAAACAATATGAATGCTCAAAGGTTTTGGCCAGATTATGGTGTCACTTCAAGTAGTCTCCATAATACAAATGTCCAAAGATATATATGTTTCGAGCTTGTCCGAAGCTCCTATTTCGTAGTATTCATTTCCTGGTATTCTATAGTTATTGTTAGAGATTAATTTGTTTCCAGAGATGACATCACTACAAACACCTAAGATGAGAGGAAAGAGGAAACTATATCTAAAAATTCTTGAGTGTATAAGACTCAATAAGTCTCAATAAGGATAAACTGCAACAAAAACTATAGTATATTGTAGAATTAGACAAAAGCCAACAAAAACTGTAGAATCATCCTCAAACATTAGTCTCAATAAGGATTCATATTAACAAGAATCCTTTTTTTGGTGAAGACGAAGTTTTTGAACTCAAATCCAAGAATCAAAAAACTGCAGCATATATGCTCAACCACATAAGCATATGCAGCATATGGCCTAGTACATATCCTTCAATCAAGTTGGTGAACAAAAATTATTCTTGAAAGATATATCTGCAGCATATTGGAATTGAAGGATATATACATGAATTATTCTCAGCATATTAGAATTGAAGGATATATACATGAAACTGCAGCATATGGCCTAGTATCAGTCGCCATTGGTGAACAATCAAGTTGCCCAAAATTTATGGGAAATATTGCCTATATGGGGCACCAGCAAAGGAAACAAAAGAAGCAACCATAGAAGGAAAAAAACATTAAATAATAAACACCTGGGAGGGCAAGGCATAGGTACAGGTTATTTCATGGTCATATGGTTGAAAAAATAATACTTACATATTTTTCCGCCGCACATGGAAGCACATCTCCAGTTTTTCTTTTCGTGTGTGCCCTTTTCCAAGCCTCTACCCGTGAAATCTTTCCTTCTGGATTTTCCTTTGCCTACATGCAGAATCATTATTAATGACATATAATAAACTCAATACTTGATTGTCATTTATGAAAAACAAGTTACGCACCATTTCTTTCATACATTCTAGTATAAGATTTTTGTCCCAAAGTGTGAGTGATAGGATTTTTGGCATTAGTTTCAGCATTCTTCTTGCATTGCTCCTTCTTTTTATCACTATACTCAATGTCTACAAACTTCTCCCACCAGATTTTATCAATATCATCAGGACGGTTTTCAAGGGCAACACGTTTAGGTATAGGTTGTCCATTAAATTTTAGATAATTTGTGCGCATGGTGGACTTTATTATTCTAAAATATTACGGAAATTTTTTTCCAGTATAGGCCGAGCAAACTTGGGGTCCACGTTCATCTCAAACTCTTTCTGTCCAATACAAACAAAACACAAATCAGTAATTAGAGTCAAAACATAAAAAGAAGCTTAAACATATATATAAACATGTTGAATTTGAAAAATACCATGAGCTCATTCCATAGATTATCCTTGTAGAAGTCATCTACTTGCCTCCACTCTTCATATCCAATTGGGATTTGAGCACGAATTAGGATACCACTCCGAGAACGAGGGGAAATCTAGCCTTAACAAATTGTGTGTTAGCTACTGCACATATTTGTTACTTTCATGGAAAACTTGGTTTCATAAAATCTCATCATTGCTAAATGAATACAAACAAAATCATCACAGAGCAAATAATAATACCTAAACAAAGCAAAAAAACATAATAATACCTAAATAAAGCAACAAACACCAGATCCAGAACAAAGAAACAAACATCAGATCATATAAAATCTCACAAACAAAAATATAAAATAATGATGTAAATAATAATACCTAAACCCAGTCTTTCTTGGTCTCGGATCCCTCTTCTTGTGAATCCAACAGCTGCAAGACACAAAATGAACCCATTTTTAGTAAAAAAAATCAAACTGACAGCAGTCGGTGAGCTCGTGTTGTCCCTCTTCTCGGATCTCTCTTGATTTTTAGAACAAAATGGAAATATTTTCACAAAAAAAAAACCAATTACAGAAAGAAGAGGAAGAAGAAGCCATCTTGTACAGAATGGAGAACGATTTTACTAACCAACGGTTGTTCCTTTCCACGGGAGAAAAAAGAAGCAGCCACCGCCCTCTTGTACACAATCGGCGGTTCGCTTTGTACAGAGCCGACATCCACAAGCACTAAGGTTTGAGAAGATGAAATTTTAATCATTAATAGAGAAGGAGAAGACATTTTAAGGGCTTGAGGGTTTAATTAGGGCTTGAAGGATCCGATGATATATCCCTAGGATTTAATTTAGGGCAAGAAGGAGAAGAGTTATGTACCTGTGCTAGAAGAAGGAGAAAGAGGCTAGGACTCGTGAATGGAACCCCCCCCCCAAAAAATACTCCTCACGGGAAAAATAGAAGGGAATGAAAAAGTGTTTCCCCTTCTAACACTTTTTTACTCACGTGATTGGCACATGTTTGAATATTAAAAAGTGTTTAACTTATTTACTAACGGTTGCATACTATTAGTAGCTTTAAAAACTAAATATAAATATGAAATTTAAGTTTTTAATATTTATACTAACGGTTTTGTTATGTTTCTAACACTTTTAACCGTTAGTAATCGGTAACGGTAAAAAACCGTTGGTGATAAAAAAAAAGGGGGTGTTAGTAAATCACTCTTTTGGTGTAGTGTTCTCTCTTTTTCGTTGGTAGAGGATTTGTCTCCGCCCAACAACTTGTAAATTACAATTCATGAGTTTATTATAAATTCTTTCTTCTTTATTTGTGGATGAGATTAGCATTGTGGTTTACTATATTTTACAGCTTATGTATACATACGATGGTTTCGTATATTGGAGTATACTTCGTATGTATGCAGCTGGCATGACGACGTACTTGGTCCTAAGTATTTTGGGACTGGGACATTACATGTTTTTGTGGTGGCCCATGCAGGTCGAGTTTATCACTTCGGTTATGTGACTGTACCGATGTGAACCTGTACATAGGATTAGAGTTTATGATCTCATCGATCTCATCCATAAACTTGACCACCTTTCTTGCTTCAAGTTTCGAACTCTCGTTACCATCCTTGATTTGCATCCTGCTTGAACTCTTTTTACCGTAAATTCTTATTTTTCGTGCTTAGTGACAGCTAGGAAGATGACTACACTAGTATATGCTCATAGGTCAAACACATGGATTACATTGACATTTAGTATGCATTGAGGTCTTAATTGAGTTATAAAGGCATTAGTAAACGTAAGGATTAGTTAATTCTAAGTTGGATAGTAGAGATGGAGACAAATTTTACTTTTGATACTACTAGAGGATTGATAGATTCTATAAGGGATTGAGAAAACAAATTTTTGATTTATGATTTTTGAAATTATGAAATAGTTATGATTTATTGGGATATGAAATCGAGTAGAGAAATATCTTAAAGTTTTAAATTGTGACGCATGATTTACGGTTATGTTTAAGTTTGGATTGTAATATGCTAAAATTTATCTCGGGATTTATTAAAGGGTTTTAAATTATAAGTCATGATTTTGTAGACGACTAGAGAATATGGAAGTTTAGTTTGAAAGAAAAGAAAAAAAGAGCTTAAGGTTTTAAATTGAGTCGTACGATTTACGATTTATAAGTTTATTAAATTTTGAGTTTTAAGAGATGATAGTAAAATTTTGGTTTAAAATATTTTGGAAGATATGAAATCGACCTTGAAGGAAAAATTCAAATTTCAAATTGTGTCATATGATCTATGATTTATAAAGTTATTTAGATTTCGAGTTTAATGCCTTGATTGTGGATATTTAAATTTTGGGAAAATATATATATAATAATAATAATATATATATAATAATATATAATATATATATATATATATATATATATATATATTTATATATATATATATATATATATATATATATATATATATATATTTGAAGAGTAATTGTGACTTATTGGAAGATAGCTATACACATTTTGAAGGATGTAGAATTAATTCAGGAGTTATTAAATGTTCCGTTTTGCAGTATGAATTTTGGCTGATAAACTTATTTAAATGTTGAGTTTAAGATTTGGAAAAAAAATGTATATTCGATTTGCAATATACAAGGGATATTTTGAGATTGATTAGAGATTTAATTTTTTATTAAACTTGACAGCCTAAGATGATTAGAAATTTTGGTGGAATGTCTTGAGAATTTTATTGAGAAACTTTTGAGTAACTTGAAATTTTAGATTAGATCATATATTGGTAGAGGACCAAGAAGCAAGCAAGGTCACCCTAATGAGATAGAAGTATTCCACACTAAGTTGCCATACCACCTATGATTATGATATTGCATATACACAAGTATAGTTAGTCATCGACCAAACTATATAACTATATATTTATCTTGACTTGCTCAACCTTCCCTCCAACCTAAATCTATCATCGTGACCTTCTAATCTTTTGACACTTGAAAAGGGATTAAAATCGCCTCCTTAACCACACCCTTATCTATGAGACTATCTTCTCTCTAGAAACTGCATCCCTAACTTATTTTACCTTGATCTACGAGATTTTCTAAATATTCTTTATTTCGTGCTTTAACCTTTTTATTTTGTGCATTAATTAGTACCTCATAAAAATCCACTTTCTATTTTGATCAATTGGTGTCCTCTATTGTGACTTTGATATTTGGAGCACAATACTAGATTTTTTCTTCCAACAAATTTTATATGCAAGGCATAGACAACTCCACCTTCATGTAGGTATATCATATCCCACTAAAACAAATCCCTTTGTGCTCTATTTCTATGTTACGACCTTCAGGTCAAAAAGGCTAACTATAACCCTTACCAGGATACCGATATATTTTTGACCCATATATGATTGCGATCTACTTAATTTCTTAAATGCTTAACTTTGTGCTTTATCTTGATTCCTTGGCCTATTGTCCCATCACACTACTAGTTTGACTCTTGTAAGTTGGGTAGAATACCTCATGACCTAACAAACCCTTTGTTCTTGTGACCATATTGATAAGTTTACTTAGACTATAGAATTCAGAGGACCCTAACTTATCTAGTCAACCAAGCCATAAATAAGGAAACACTAGGACGACTGCTTAAGCCCAAACTTCGGGGCAAGACTTAGATTTTAAAGGATCTTGGACTATTTACGTTCCTTCATCATTACCCCCTACTTATATTTTGACTATCTTATACTGCTAATTTAGCCTAAATTTTGCAAGCTTATTTCTTTATCAAGCTGGATCATGACATGTTTTATTGGGTGCGCACCCACTAACATATTGTCTAATCAGAACCTGTGCATGATGGTCTGATCAACCAGTGCACTTTGGTTCGTCTTTCATATATTGTTCTACGTGGATAGAGACATTAAACTTGGCCTCAGAATCCTATCCATGACTACCTTGATAATTCTTTTGAAATTCTCAATCGTCTTTGAACCACTTATTCATATTCGATAATATCTTCTTCGAACTCTTCATTATTTTTGTCTTTCGCCTATTTTAGAAAGACAAAACACTCGTAATTGATATCCCCTTAACTGTCCACCAGCTATTGCCAAGATAGTTAGCCATTGACCAACCAATGTGACTGTATCCCCGTCTCGAGTTACCTTTTTCCTCGACCCAAGATTTATTATCTCGACCTTCTTGAAACTTAAGAACGAATCAAATCTAAACCTAGACGACTATATTCTCTCAAGGAACCATATCTCCCAAGTTCCTAAATTATTCTCTCTGATCTGCTTGGTCCCTTATTATTCTCTAATTCGTGTTATCATGATTTTATTGCCTTAACTAGCAACCCACATTCAATTCCATATTCATGATTTAAAAATTTTTGAGATATCGAAATTGCGATGCATGTTTGTATTGTACGTCGTTTCTTTGCCTCGTCCAATAAATTGTTCATACTTTCTTATCGATTAAACTCGTGTACCCTACATATTCCTAAATTTCAAGGATAAAATTCTTGTAAGTTGGGTAGGATGTAAACCCCCTAAATTTCTACTATAATTTTAAATTTTCATTGGTTATGCTTTTGAAATTGTACGTCGCGTACGAGTTCGCGAATTTTCGTATTTGTACGTAGCGTACGAAATCGCGAGGTGATATACTTTTATACGAATATTTTATTAAAAGATTTCTTCGTACAAAAAATAATATATTTTCAATTAGTGCGTCATGTCCAAAATTTGGTAATTAGTAATTATTATTTAATATAAAAATAATATTTATTTTATAGTACCAAAATAGGTGGTAATCTATAAAACTATTATTTTATATAACTATATTAGTTGTGTGCGAGCGACAAGAAATTAATTTATGTCCATGTCAATTTTATGAAAACAAGTTATAATCATTTTTGTGCAAATCATATTTCAAGTATTGACACAATTATCATAATTTTTGAAATTTATTTATTATTATATTTTATCATTTCGAAAAAATATATTTGAAATTTTGTATGAATTAAGGTTTGATTAATTATGATAAATTATGTTGGAAAAGATTCTTATTTAAATTGATTTTAAATTAAAAGAAGGATTTATCTAGATTCGATTCGGACGTGAGAAATTAATTTTAAATCAAAGTTAGAATTATCTACAAGGGGTTTAAACTAATCCAAACCCTTATCCATCAAGGAGCACACCTCCTATATAAGGAGATGCTCCTTTTTCCATCAAACTCTACAACCAAAAATTTTCCATCCACAACCACATCGTGCATCGTGTCCATGCCCTGCCATCTACTATATTTCTATTTGTACAAATACACTGGTTCTCAATGCCCGACAAATTCGGACATCCGTCTCCACCGTGTCGGACACTCCCGACACGAGCCGTCATCCATACCACATAGTAAACTTTGTTCCCCCATCATCCCCGACTGCCAGCATTACCAAGCCCGCTACCACCACATACTCGTCCATCACCAGTCATCTTACCATGGCAGCATCGCCATCCCTTTGGCAGCCCCGCTACCGCCATCGTCACCACCACCACTACCAGATTTTACCACCCCGCCTTTGTTACCGACCGCTACAGAACACACCTTCACTATCGCCGTCACCCCAAAATCTGCCAACACCAACCCCGGCCAATCCAAGCCCTCACCAGACCCGTCACCACCGTCACCATCACAATCGATCAAACCGACCACCGCCACGGCCATCCCTGGCCTCAACCTTCCACCACCACCATCACCACACAATGAATGAAGAAAAGGGGGGAGAAACCTAACCTGGCCGTGTTGGAAAAGAAACGCGGAAACCTTTCCCCAAATCGGAGAGTACCTGCGAGAGGACCGAGCAAACAACGCACGAACCCAAAAACAACCACACAAAAACAATCACGCAGACACAGAGAATTTTTGACGTGGAAACCCTTGCGGGAAAAACTACGGGACGATCGGAGTCCAATCCTGAGAAGCCTCCACTAATGGAATAGAAGAATTACACCCTCTACAAACTCCTTCCGATCCAAATCGGATCCCCACAACACTCAGAGACAAGAACAATGATCACAAGGCTACGAAGAACGAGAACGACGAGTAGAGATTACCCGAAACACGATCTCCTTCGAAAACGACCTTCGATCCTCCGTCTTCTTCTCCGAAGTTGCAATGGCACTCTTGCCTCCTTCTCTCTCAAACTTGTGTTATCCAATGCGATAATACGATAATGAATTAGGGTTGAGAAAACTCAATATATCTCCCTAATCCCGCAACCAACCTGGACCGTTGGATTAAATCCAATGATGAAAACTCATCCTGAAATCCGCTTCAGCCCCCCGACACACAAAGTTCGGCCAGAACTCTGTGTGGGGCAACCAGCACTGGGTGGCCAAACCCTGGAACGGCCAGACCGAGTTCGGCCAGAACTCGGCCTGGTACCGAGTTCGGCCAGAACTCGGCCTGGTACCGAGTTCGGCCCGAACTCGGCAGACTTGGTCCAGAACCCCCCTTTGGGGCAGCAGCAGCAGTAACAACTACTCCCGAGCTTCTCCGACATCGGACGGCGCTCGTCGCACTCCGGGATCTTCTCCACATAGGTTGGGAACCCCACCCACTCCAACAAATCTCCCCCTTCACAACTATGGGGAGGATGTCGTCATCCCGACTATCTGCCTGTAGTACTCGAACTTTCCCCTTGGTAGAATTTTCGTGAACATATCAGCTCCGTTGTCATCTGTATGTACCTTCTCAAGCTCCGCGTCCTTCATCTCAACCACATCCCGTATCCAATGATATCGAGTCTCGATGTGCTTGGACCGGCTATGAAACGTCTGATTCTTCACAAGATGGATAGCACTCTGACTGTCGCAAAGCAAAGTATACTGCTCTTGCTTCAGTCCCATTTCCTGCAACAGCTTCTTCATCTACAACAGCTCCTTGCAAGCCTCCGTCGCCGTAATGTACTCTGCCTCTGTCGTCGACAAGGCAACACACTTCTGCAACCGCGACTGCCACGACACCGCTCCTCCCGCAAACATCATCACGTAGCCCGAAGTCGACCGCCTCGTGTCTACATCTCCAGCCATATCAGCGTCAGTATACCCGACCAGCTTCGGCTCGTCACCACCAAAGGAAAGTCTCCAACCAGCAGTGCCCTGAAGATATCGTAGAATCCACTTGACCGCACTCCAATGTACCCTTCCAGGATTCGAAAGATACCTGCTAACCGTACCAACTGCATGAGCAATATCTGGCCTCGTACACACCATAGCATACATCAGGCTTCCCACAGCTGAAGCATATGGAACCCGCTCCATATCTTCCTTTTCGTCCTCGGTAGATGGACACAGCTCCTCAGTGAACTTAAAGTGAGCCGCGAGGGGGGAACTCACTTTCTTCGACCCGTCCATCCTGAAACGCTGAAGTACCCGATGAATGTACTTCTTTTGGGATAAGTATAGCAGCTTGGAATCTCTCTCTCGGCTGATCTCCATCCCAAGAATAGTCTTTGCTGCGCCCAAATCCTTCATAGAGAAGGCCGCGTCCAGTTGGCGCTTCAACTCCGCTATCCTAGTGGCATTCCGACCCACTAATAGCATATCATCAACATAGAGCAACAAAATGATGAAATCATCATCGGCAAAATACCTCACAAATGCACAATGGTCCGACGTCGTCCGTGCATAACCATGCTCCCCCATAAATGACTCGAACTTTCTGTACCACTGCCTCGGAGCCTGCTTCAGACCATACAAGCTCTTCCTCAACCGGCAGACCAAATGTGACTTGCCCTTCTCACAGAATCCCTCCGGCTGCTCCATGTATAACTCCTCCTCAAGATCACCATGGAGGAACGCCGTCTTCACGTCCATCTGCTCGACCTCCAAGTCGAAACTGGCTGCTAATGCTAGCACCACCCGAATAGACGAATGCTTGACGACAGGCGAAAAGATTTCATCATAATCCACGCCTTTTCGCTGACCGTAGCCCTTGACTACCAGCCTCGCTTTGTATCGAGGGCGAGTAGCATCATCCGTCTGCTTCACTCTGAACACCCATCGATTCTTCAAAGCCTTCTTGCCCTTTGGCAACCGCACCAGATCATAAGTAGAATTGGTGTGCAAGGAACTCATCTCCTCCTGCATAGCCACCATCCACTCCTGCCTGTGTTCGTCTTCCATAGCCTCTGCAAAACTTTCGGGCTCTCCCCCGTCAGTCAGTAGCACATACTCATCCGGCGAGTATCTCGTAGATGGTCGACGATCCCTGTTGCTCCTTCTCAGTGGAGCCACTGGTGCTGGCTGTATACCGACAGCCTCCTCCCCTTCAGGAACTACCTCTCCGGCATGCTCATCCTCCTGAGGGACACCCTGACCACCATCAGCAGGCTGATGATCAAGGTTGGGAGCAACTCCATGTACCGGCTCCCCCATAACTGGATCCTCCGCGATGTCCTCTGGAAACTGCTCGAAGCGAAATGACTCTAACTCAGGCAATTCCTCAGCCTCAGAAGGCGTCTCGGAGTCCTGAGTGTTGGTCATGGTCTGATCCTCGACGAACACCACGTCCCTGCTTCTGTAGAGCTTTCCTTCCACTGGGTCGTAGAGTCTATAGCCAAACTCATCCCGACCGTAGCCGACAAAGACGCATCGCCTCGTCTTCGGCTCAAGTTTGGTCCTCTCGTCCTTCGGTACATGCACGAAGGCTTTACAACCAAACGCCTGCAGGTGATTGTATGACGGCTCTTTGCCGTACCATACTTTGTCAAGCACATCACCCTGCAAAGGAGCACTAGGAGACAAATTAATAATATAAGCAGCTGTGAGAAGAGCCTCACCCCAATAACTGCCCGGCAAGTTTGCTTCTGACAGCAAACACCGCACCCTCTCCATCAGTGTCCTGTTCATGCGCTCCGCTACACCATTGAGCTGAGGTGTCTTTGGCGGAGTCTTCTGGTGTCGTATCCCTTGCTCTCTGCAATATGCATCAAAGGGACCGATGTATTCGCCGCCATTGTCGGACCGAACACACAACAACTTCTTACCCGTCTCCCTTTCAATGGAGGCCTGAAACTCCTTGAAAGTAGGCAGCACCTGATCCTTGGTCTTTAAGGCATAGACCCAAACCTTCCTGGAACAGTCATCAATGAAAGTCACAAAGTAAGAAGCACCACCAAGAGATTTTACCTTCATAGGACCGCAGACATCCGAGTGAATCAACTCGAGCAATGCCGGCTTCCTCGAACTTGGGTGACTCTGGAAAGACACCCTACTTTGCTTCCCAGCCAAACAGTGCGTGCATTTCTCCAACTTTGTAGACTTGAGCCCCGGAATCACTTTCCTGTTCACCAAGTAGCTCATCCCCTTCTCGCTGATATGGCCGAGCCGCCTGTGCCACAACTCGGTAGACGCGTCACTGACTGCGTTCACCTTCTGTGCCCCCTCTGCGCTCCCCTCCATATAGTAGAGACCGGACTTCTTGCTTCCTCTGGCAATCACCATCGAACCTCTGGAAAGCTTCCACTGACTATTCCCGAAGAGACTGAAGAATCCCTCGTCATCCAACCTTCCAACCGACACCAGGTTGAAACGGATATCAGGGACATGACAAACATCCTTGAGAACAAGAACCACACCCGTCTTCGTTCTCAAATGCACATCTCCAATGGCAACCGCCTTCGACACATCTCCGTTGCCCATCTTCAACACGCCACAGTCGCCTGTCGTGTAAGTGGCAAACAGTGCCCTATTGTGAGATACATGTGCTGAAGCCCCTGAGTCCACCAGCCAAGAATTGTCATCGCAGGCGAGGTTAGTAATGACCTCATCACCTACGACGATCACATCGCCTCCATGTACCGAGGCCGCCGCTGTAGTGTTCTCTTCTTGCTTCCCCTTGTCGCCCTTCTTCTCCTTCTTCCAAGCGAAACAATTCCGCTTGATATGGCCCTTCTTACCGCAATGATAACACTCTGAGTCCTCGTACCGACCCTTGGACTTCCCCCTGCTCTTGTCTCTGCCACCACCTGGACCCCTTCTTTTGTCCCTTCCGCGGCTCTCTGAAACAAGTGCCTCTGAGTGGTGGGATGTGGATGAAGTGCCCTGAGAACGTCTCCGCATCTCTTCATTCAACACCCCGCTCTTAGCAAACTCCAGACTGACCACGCCCTCTGGAGCAGAAGCGATCATAGATACTCGTACAGTCTCCCACGAGTCTGGCAAGGTACACAGCAGCCACAGTCCCTAAACTTCGTCGTCGAACTTGACTCCCATAGAAGATAGCTGGTCAACCACGCCCTGGAAATCACTCAAGTGATCCGTAATAGACGTCCCATCCTTGTACCGCAGATCCATCATCGTTCGGATCAGGAACAACTTGTTTACCCCGGTCTTCTTCGCATACAAGGATTCCAGCTTATCCCACAACGTCTTCGCGTGCTCAATATTGGCAACGTGGTTGTACACGTTCTCATCAACAAACTGCCGTATGTACCCACACACCTGTATGTGCTCGAACTTCCAGTCCTCCTCGGATTTATCACTGGGCCTCTCGGATGCAAACACAGGTAGATGCAGCTTCTTGACAAATAGCAAATCCTTCATCTTGCTCCGCCAATAATGATAGTTTGTGCCATTAAGGTCCACCATGCGCACCGGCTTCGCGTCCATCTCTCCTTTCTGGTTCCTCTGTCAACTCCTGACACCCTTTGAACCCAAAGCTCTGATACCACTCTGTTGGGAAAGAAGCGCGGAAACCTTTCCCCAAACCGGAGAGTACCTGCGAGAGGACCGAGCAAACAACGCACGAACCCAAAAACAACCACACAAAAACAATCACGCAGACACAGAGAATTTTTGACGTGGAAACCCTTGCGGGAAAAACCACGGGACGATCGGAGTCCAACCCTGAGAAGCCTCCACTAATGGAATAGAAGAATTACACCCTCTACAAACTCCTCCCGATCCAAATCGGATCCCCACAACACTCAGAGACAAGAACAATGATCACAAGGCTACGAAGAACGAGAACGACGAGTAGAGATTACCCGAAACACGATCTCCTTCGAAAACGACCTTCGATCCTCCGTCTTCTTCTCCGAAGTTGCAATGGCACTCTTGCCTCCTTCTCTCTCAAACTTGTGTTGTCCAATGCGATAATACGATAATGAATTAGGGTTGAGAAAACTCAATATATCTCCCTAATCCCGCAACCAACCTGGACCGTTGGATTAAATCCAATGATGAAAACTCATCCTGAAATCCGCTTCAGCCCCCCGACACACAGAGTTCGGCCAGAACTCTGTGTGGGGCAACCAGCACTGGGTGGCCAAACCCTGGAACGGCCAGACCGAGTTCGGCCAGAACTCGGCCTGGTACCGAGTTCGGCCCGAACTCGGCAGACTTGGTCCAGAACCCCCCTTTGGGGCAGCAGCAGCAGTAACAACTACTCCCGAGCTTCTCCGACATCGGACGGCGCTCGTCGCACTCCGGGATCTTCTCCACATAGGTTGGGAACCCCACCCACTCCAACAGGCCGACCGCCACCACACAATCAAAGATCCCCGGCACCTCCGCCGAGCTTTAACCCCCGACCCGATCCGCCCCGCGGACGCGTGCGGCTTCCCAAGCTGCGGTGAGCTCTCCGCCGCCGGAAGCCCCCAAAACACCTCGTCTCCGACTCACCGCCCGTGCCCCTACTGGTCGAGCCACCGGGAGATATCCTCTCTCCGCCTCTTCTTCCCCGTCCCGCAGTGTCGACGAGCGACGCGTATGTGCCCCACTTTCCCAACCTTGGGATCCGTGCCAGCCGCGTCCATCTGCGGTGCACTGCCCGGCGTCCGTGGGCAGCGACTCCACCCGAGCTGGAACATCTCCGTCGTGCCCTCTCTCCGGTCAGCCGCGCTGTGCAGCCCCAAATCGAAACACTCGGTCGTCCTTCTCGCGGAGCACCTTCGTAATTGTCGCCCCCTCCCTCTCTCTCGAACCCCTCTGCTCCCCTTTCCGTTCCTTCCCCCTCTAATCTCTCTCTCTCTTGTGCAATTTTAACACTTATTTCCAAATGGAGAGTTGATTGGCTGTTATATATTGTTATTATTATACTTTGTTGAGAAGAAGACAACAATATATGTTACTCCTTTCTTTCTTTTTCTTTTTGTTCATTTTTACTATTACCATCCATTTATTTTAAACAAAGAATCAGTGCTTGAACTTTATTATTATTATTATGATCATTATTATTATTGTTATTATTTTCATATTTACAATTATTAAAGATTAACAATTGTTACTACTTTAGTTAGTATATAAATTATTACAAATAGCGCCAGTATGATATTTAATTTGTATTAATTATTATGATATGAAAAATCTTTTTATTATTTAATCATGGTTATCATTGGATATAATAATCTATTCAAAAATTTCTTGTAAAATATATACAGTTTTATATAAGTATGATTTTAGGGCTTGGCTCTACAACCTCAAAAGTATAGTCTTAGACTTAGATATTTTAGAGATTATATATATTTACTTCCTTCTCTAAAATATTTTTGATTAGTAAAAATATAGTTCTCTACCTAAAAATCCTATTTTGACAACCCTAGAGTGTTATTTTAAAAAATATTTATCCAGACATAAAACTGACTAATAAAAAACATAGCTCTAAAAAATTATGATATGTATAAATTATTTTTCAAATAGTTATTTAAAACTATTTTGACTAATAAAAAGATATTTCCAAGTAGAACGAATATTTTTTATAAAAAGGGTATAAAATACTTTTCTCCGTAAAATTTTCACTATCTGTCAACCTTAATCGTAACTAATTTCCATGACCCTATTTCTCCGCGGCTTCAGACTTTTTCACATCAATCATGGCTATTGGACGACTCGAGACTTGTCGGAACATCGCACCACACCAGGCAACATGCCAGGCAAGATACCTTGCCATTTATACTGTTTATAATTAGTCTGCATTTTATTTATTGCATATCACTATTCATTTATTTCTAGTTCTTTTAGCTATAGCATTATTACAGTTCATGATTTACTGCCTGCTCAGTGATATTAGCTTTACTTAAATTATTATTCTTTGATTGCATATGAACTTAGGGTTAAGGGACAACCGTTTGTAGTATATCGCATATACCATGACACAGTTGTACCATAAGTATGTGTGAGATGAGTAGCATATAGAGGTCCATGCATGTTGGCTGATCACCCGTGAGCATGCGTTTGGGCTAACTGCTAATAGAGGCATGTTAGGATACTTACTAGTTAGTAGAGGTTTATGGTCATAGATGTGACTTAGATAAGAGCATTGGGTGGGGAAAACAATACTCGATGTATGGGCTTCTTTGCACTTTCCTGATAACCTGTGCGCTCCTCCGGAGACGCAGGCTCCAGGTGCCCTCTGACGTTTCCCAGAGCGTTATAGACGTACCTACTTGCACATGATGCCCTCTGACGATCTTCGGACGTTACGAACGTAGGCCCCTAGTGCCCTATATGGGGACTATGTCGATCCCATTTTCAGCCAGGGCTCATGCGTCGAAAGAATTTTTTCTCAACTGCATGTTCACTTTAGTACGGATATGTTACCCTTTTGAGGTCTTGTCACTTACTTTTATTTGTGGCATATTTTATATTCAGTATTTTTATGGCATGTTGTTAATTGTATCTTGTTACGTCCCTCTGAGGACCTGGTGAATTCTCCAGGTGTCTTTTGTGGTTTTCGCAGGTGTTCTAGCCAAGGCCATTTCTTCGAGGATGATTACACTTGGATCATCTTCGCATCGTTCGACAAAATTTCGTTATCATGTATTTCTCTCTTTTTCGTTGGTAGTGAATTTGTCTCTGCCCAAAAACTTGTAAATTACAATTCATGAGTTTATTATAAATTCTTTTTTTTATTTGTGGATAAGATTAGCATTGTGGTTTACTGAATTTTACAACTTATGTATACATACGATGGTTCCGTATATTGGAGTATACTTCGTATGTATGCAGCTGGCATGACGACGTACTTGGTCCTAAGTATTTTGGGACTGGGGCGTTACACCATGACATGAAAAATAATTTGCTATAAGCGGAAGTGCGCTGTGACGAGCCACTGAGTAACAATACATCAATGTACATGAATCAGGAGTATGTCATGACAGGCCACTATCAATAAAGCTAGACAATATAGGAATCAGGAGTGCACCATAACATACCATATCAGGCAGTACTAGATAGTAATATGTACAAAAATAGTAGGATAGCAGCTACATGCTATAATAATCATAATCAGGCTAGACATATCATAAACAGCATGGTATAATAAATTTGGGTAGGCACGACAGTACATAGTAGAAAATATGTCATAGAATATACAAGAAGCAATGAGCATGAAGAAACCAGAAAAGTAAAATAAAATAAGAAAATACGAAACTTTGGTGTCCGGATAATATATCGGCGATATACTCTAGTATACTAGCGGTATGCCAGTCAGAGACCACAGCAGGTTCTCTGTAGAGAAAAATAGTACCACACCGTTATAACTTCGGTATAGTCTAATGCACCGAGGTATGTCGATATTTGTCATAGCAGGTTTTTAATCTCAAAAGAGGTCACAATCTGTATGCCATCGGTATACTTCAGTATAGCGATGGTATGTCGTTCCTTCTAGAACAACAATAATAAGGAAATGAAACAAGTTCCAAAATCCAGAATACATCCCAAATTTTGCAGAAATTAGGTATAACAATAAAAACAATGAAGGTATTCTGTGGCATGTATACTGAGTCTCATGGCAATCACTCTGGTACCTTTTTCGATACGAGATTTTCCTACTAAAAAATTATAGTACACTTTGCAAAAACAAAAACCTAGTTCAAACGCAAATTTTGAGATGGACAAATAGATGATAAACTTGAGGGAAACATATTTAGTAAAGCATGTAGTAGACAATAATGAACTATCAATACTAAGAAAAATGAAAACAACAGAAAGCAATAAAATTTAGTAGTTCGGCAAGATATACTTGCCTAAATAAGCTCCCAGCCTAACTCTTCTACTCCACCACAAAGAAGGATTAAGAAACCACATTCTAAAGCCCTGAGACCAAGCTCCTAGCTCACAGGAAAAATAAAGAGGAAACAAAGAGAGAAGAAGAGTAGAGAGAAAGTAAAAAAGAAAAATTGAAATAAACTGTTGGGTATATATAGACAAGGTAAATTAATCGTGACCGTCGGATCTGTCACGTCAGCAATGCACGACTCGATCTAAATCAAACTCGTTAGTCCAGAAGAAAACCAAATATCCATTGGATAATAATGTGTTTCAGAACCAAGTAACCAATGGATAATTGAAAGTATCAGCACTATTCATGAAAATATCCGAACATTATTCACAAAAATATCGAGAAATAGAAAATATCTAAAAAGTGAAGAAATCATCCAGACAGTATACCGGTAGTATGCCGTCTAAGTATAAAAATCTCTAACTTGAAAAAAAATCTACAGTTCTCTGAGAACTAAGAAAGTACAAGCTACAGTACAGAATACATATCCGTATACAAATACAGATATCTGTGAGCTACGAGTCTCACAACTCTCCCCTCCATATAAAAATTTTGTCCTCAAAATTTCAATAAGGCATGCAGAATAGGCAAGAATCTAGGAAAACATACTATTAGAAATAAGATAAGAAACTCATAAAACCTTGAAATCCAAATTGAATAATATCCAGGAGATGTAAAGTAACTAACATACTATAACTGTATCGTACATTCATACAATCACACTTAATCTAAAGATAAGCTACATGGTACACGAATAAGTATACCCCATGAGTCAAACAAATACGAAAACTAATCTGGATATCATCCCCGCGCTCTCAAGTCTCAGTGAGTGATGATCCCAGGAAACACAAACTACATGAACATTCTGGCTCTTGAGAACCTTCTCCCTCCAATCTAAAATGGACACGGGCCTCTCCTTATAGGATAGGTCGGTACCAACGACCAATTCAGAATGATATAGGATATGGCTCGGATCTGAAATATACCGGTGCAACTGAGATACATGAAACACATCATGTACCTCACGTAGCATCAACGGAAGAACAAGATGATATGATACATCTTCCAGTCGCTCGAGAATATCGAACAACCCAATAAATTGATGCATCCGAATTGGCTTTGGGATATATAATGACTCAGAAAGGGAAAGTGATATCGTATGCCTTAAGACAGCAAAAGATGCATAAGAAAAATTAACCAACACATGATTTAGAACTGCCTGCAATAGTTTTTGCTTTGAAGTTATGGTGGCACTATTTGTACAAAGTGTCTTACGAGATCTTCCCCGATTATAAGAGCCTGAAGTAAATTTTCACACAAAATAACCTGAATTTGCGGCAAAGACGTTGGTTGGAACTAATTAAGGATTACGACATAACGATCACATACACCCCAAAAAAGAGGTAATATGCATGCATTGAGTCAGAACATTATGGGATCTCTAACAATAGCCAGTCGGACATTGAAAGACTTAGAGAGCATGGGAATTGAGCTCCGATTTGTGGTCAGAATGCACGGTTGGCTTAATTCAGCTTGAGCCGAGTTTGGTGCAAAGGATTATTGTCACTTCCATTCCTAGAAACATGTAGGACCAAGCCAGGTGACAATGACCAGATGATAGAAACTACAATGAGTTCCCAATTTAATAGCTCTTCTGGGTATACTAAGATGTAGTATAACTAAACAACAAGTCACAGAAAATCTATGATTTCATCCACAAAACAAGCAACAATAACGCATAATGAATATGATAAATGAATGGAAATAAAATTTAGTAATAGTCTAAAACATCTAATACAACTAAAATGTCTGAAATTGTCTAGTGGAATAATCCCACAGAAAAGAAATACTATCCTACAAATACAAATAATAAAATAAAAGAACACTAACCAAGAACAGCGGCTAACTAGATAATAATGTTCATAGCTCTAAGCAGCTGCAATCCCTAAGCTCAGGAAAACTCCTCGGGATACACCTCGACATCCTCGGCAATATGACCTATCCCGATCCGTAAACGGTCAGGTATAATTGCTCGTCCGCATCTGAAAAAGGACAATGTCCTTAGAGGGACGTAACAAGATAAAAAAATGCTACTTCAAACTGAATAAATGTAAAGGAAAAGATAATCATGAAGGTGGATGAATGTGAAGATGAATTTGGAATGTATGGATAGGTAAATAAAGATATAGCATCGAAATGCAGGCTGATGTTGGATCACGAGCCGATGCCCATAACTGGGTAAACATTAACCCATAACGGGGTAACCATAAGGCTTATGACTCCACAATCTCCTTCGAAGATTACAGGGTCTAAGGGGCT